>VZTH01003637.1:0-17242 GCA_013397815.1 Aleadryas rufinucha
TTGCTTTCAAACCTGTACACTATTTTTGAATTTAAATATAGATGGATATTTTCATCTCACAAAATTAATGTGAAAGCCTCTAGTTTGTTTCATATGAGTATACTATTTTGGAGATAGACAGCAAATTTATTATATATTTGCAATCCATGGGAATCTTAAATGGATTACATCTGTTAGACATCACAAATTACTATTAAGTACTTTTTTGTGGATTTAGTGGTACTGAGGAGCTATTAAGACAGCAAACCAGCAGGTTACTGTGTCTAATGGAAAATCTCTTAACCCACAAAGCTTTTTTGTTATTATTTTTTTAAAATCAGAAATAGGATTTATTGCATAATAATAAAACCACTTGTATTAAGTGTTGACATTTTCCATAATACTTTGGGAAATTACATTAAAAAGAGTAATTATTTTTGCTCTTGATTTGTACCAATCATGCAAATACAAACACAACAAGCCTTAAGGGTGTTCATTAATAATTATTTGCTTAAGATATTAATTTCAAAAGAATACTTTCAAAACCGTACTTTCTCTAGTCACAGTGGGAATATACAAAGCAATAACACAGTGGCTATAACTATTATAGCACACAATGGTTTTTTTAGTCTTTTAAATTTAATTTGTAGTGTCACAAATATAAGTAAACACAGAGTATGTTTGCACTCACCATGTATACTTCTGGGTTTACTGCTGACGAAAAGAGGTTTACGGGTATAGTGAATTTGAAGGTTTGTTGGAACTGATATCAGTTTTCTAGGAAAAAAATAAGCAGAAAAGTGAAAAAGAAAAAAAATATTTGTCTACAGGGCTACTCAAAATAATCATCTTTCTAATTTACAACACTATGAACTTTGCTAATTTTGTACAGATAACTCATGAGAGTGCAGTTGGATTTCTCTAAATCAATGTAATGCATGTGCAGAACTTTGCCAGGATTTCAGAGTCATTTTGAACTTGTGCAGTCATCACTGTGAAATGAAACAAGTATGTTTTTGTATTTTTAAAATTTGAGGAAACTAGGGCATCCGATATATCCAGAGACCTGTGAACAAGTACTGACAGTTGCAAACAGTGGAGGTCAAACTGTACTACTGAACAAGGTAGTCCAATCCATTTTGGCTTCCACTGATGGTTAAGATGATTCCGAGGTGAAGTCATACATTGCCCAATGACATCTGGCAAACTTGGGTAATGTGTTCTAGCTGTTTCTAGCCCAAGAGAGCTTGATCTTTAGTTACCTCAGCCTATTTGTTGTTGCTTAGAGTTAAGGTGGTTTTTTTTGAAGCACATTTTAGAGACCCTGAGCTGCAGTTTGTTGGGACACTTCATAACCTTGTTACTGTTACTAACATCCAGTTAGTAGCAAGGTGGTCAGGGCCAGTTCCTTTAATTAAATGTTCATCTCCTACACTCTCAGGCACAATGTTCATGTACCAGTTTGTGTGCTCTGTACTATGTTTTATGTATGCTTTATATCACATGTATGTGAGCTCCCCTCTCCCTGCCAATGCTGATTACTGTATCACATACCAAGGACACTTGTTAGGACTTGTGTGCAATGCCAGTATTGCACCTGTGTGGACATGTGCCTTTCCAGAAATCTTCCTATGGATAACTTGAATGTCATTACTTAAAATCAGGAGCACTAGTTGTTTGGGTTTTTTTTAAAATCATCCTCGCAGTGTGTGGGTAATTCACAATGAACAGGCACGTGGCAGAGAGCTGAGAGTGCTGTGCAAGGAACTTAAAGACAGCTGTGGATGTGAATACTCTTCAATTCACATGCTCACCGTTAGAGAACAAGAGAAGCAAATTTAACTGCAGCCTGAAAAGACCCACTGTATACCTATCTGGGACTGATTGCTTTCCTAAGATTTCAACAAGGCTGCTGGAGAAGCAGAAAGCAGGTGGACATGAGCACCTCTTTGTTGAAAGCAGTATTGCCCAGGATTCACCATCAGCAAAAAAACCCAGGCCCTTCTTGTTGTGTTCCCTCCCCTCTCAGCCATACTCACCTCTAGTATATTACTTCAAGACCTGCACTCACTTGCCTTATATGATTGAATGAGTTGTTGTGATTAATAGTCTCAGTACATACAGCAGCAAGGTAGAGCAACAGGGTATTAAAAATACATGTTAAACTGCGGGAGACCACAGGGAATCTGGAAACCTCTGTGGGTTTTACATGTCAACAGATGGCACAGCATGACCTACTTTGGAATAAATAAATTAAAAAAGAAAGGGTAAAATTGCTCTGTCAAGAAGTGTCTGTGCTGGGACTGGGAAGCTGCGGAACTGCAGAGCTCAGGGGACCAACAATGGGGTGTCTCAAGGCTGCCAGCTGACTTTGCAGCCCAGGCATCATTAGTATGTGTTGGCTGTTCGGTAGCCTACTCAATATGTGCTGGTAATGTTAATCTGGGTTTCCTAGCAGCAGGTGCCTCTATCATAAGATTTTCTAGCCTGATTACTTTGCAGATTGGCAGAAAGTCCAAGGTTTGAGTGACTCAAAATAGCAAAATTAAATTTCCAGCCTTAGCAATGTCTTTTCTGGAGTCAGGCTGGGTATTGATTCTATGGTATCACCTTTTACTTTTAATAGATCCTTAAGAAAAAAATTACTTCATTCTCCAAAGAAAAGAATACAGTCCAATACTTTCAATCAGCATCACAGGCATAAAAGCAATTATAAGATTTTTCAAGTCTCCTGTTTTATTTGCTTTAAGGTATAGACCATCTATTACTACTATTGCTATTTTCAATGGGAAAATCTCTGAATTGTGTTATTTCTACAGCATCAAGTGTCCTCACTCTCTTTGTGAACTGTTTTGTAAATTTCACCTATCTTCATTATTGTATCTGGCCTTTTCCAGAATGTCCCTTAAAAAAAGAGCATATAAATCCTTCTAAAAAGTATAAAAAAAAATAAACTGGATAACATTGTCTATTGTGAGACATAATGTACAGACAGGTCAGATGCTTTACCGAGCTCTGCTTGTGGAGTAACACAGATGTGAAAATCACAGTTCCTGCATGCATTCACTTGATTTTATGGACAGTTAATGCAAAACTGCTAGTTGCTCCCTGGCAAAGAGAATGAGTTATCTTAAGCCTGCTGAGCATCCTGTTTGTAGAATAATATAACCAATTAATTATCCACTATGGATAATTTAGGTTTTTTTATCTGTTCAAATTTTTACAATTTAAATACATATAAACATTCAGTTCAGTTATGAATACATAACATGTACATGTGTGTACTTGGCTTCCTGTGTGTAACATAAGGATATGCTTTCCCACCAATTTGAGACAAATCCTCTCAAGGGACACTAGACTAAATAACCATTTGCTTTTAGATGACAATTGAAGAATCAAAACACTACACAAGATCCATTGTGATTTTTAAAATCTGCTTATTCTTTTAATCCTTTTCATTCTTAAACATTTTATGCCTTTCAGCCCTTTAAACTCAACATACAGGTAGCAAGGACAGATTGATTTTAAAGCTTTCGCAACCTGTTAGCATTATGGAGCTATATTTATACTCTCTGACAGGAAGAATCCTGTTTGACAGGGAAAGGTTGAAGGCATTCAGCCATCCAACCCCCTGCCAGGCTCCATTTCAGATGATCAGAATTGGCCCTGAGTAATCTGGCCTGGCCTTGCAGCCACCCCTGCTGCGAGCAGGAGGCAGGACTGGAAGACTCCTGAGGTCCCTTCCAGCCTGAATGAGATGCAATTTCTGCAATAAAAAATACTTTAGTTTTCCTGAAGAAGTGCTGTAATAATACTGTGTTGGGTTTGCCTGTCAGACTATAGGTGACACTTTCACATCTGAGATTTGAGAACTGAGATGACAGTCTCAGTTCCACTCCAGATCATTTCCAAGATGCTGTAGATTAATGGGGCAATCAAGGACAAAATCACAGTCTGAGTCATTACAGGAAAGGTCAAAGAATGTGGAAAAATTGGTATCAAGCTCCCAGCAAAGGTCCTCAGATTCCACTGGTCTTTCCACTGTCAAGAGAAAATCTGTCCTGACACAGTGATACTCCAAGACCCATTAAATCAGAGTGACTGTTCATTTGAGGAAGCAGAGTAGAAGGAGAACTTCAGTTTCTGATGTTCTGGACCTAGATGCTGTTTAAGTGCCTGTGACATTGAATTGATGCCCTGAGCACCTCCAGAACAGAGCTGAGGCTAAACTATCAAGTCTTCTGAAACCTGTCAAAAGCTTTGCTAATCAGAAAAAAAAAAAAGCTAACTCAACAAAAGGCAAGGCTGAGTGAGTATGAAATAGGATCCACGCTCTGAAGTTCGATTAGCTCTTTTAGGTCAGGTGAACAGTTGGGCTGGTTTCATAAGGTATTGTTAAAAAGCTTTGGTTAATCACAGTGAAAGGTGGTGCACAGATAAACCAGACACTGTAATCATCTGGTATCTCATATAGAAATTCTATTTTAAAAGTCAAAATTAAGTATCTTCAGTTAAAAGTATTAGGGACATTTTGATAAGCTGTAATATTTTTTGTTTTATTCTGTGTAGAGGAGGATTTTCAGTTGTGATAATGTATGGCTTTTAGGCTTTTAACTGAAACATTAAATGTTTTAACTGGAGTTAGTTATAAAGTATGAGCACAGTCCAAGGATACAATTTGATTGGTTCTACCTTCAGAGTGAGATGGTATATTACAAATAATTTGTTTTCAACAATTAGGGTGCTTTTACTAAAAAAGGAAATTTTAAAGGCTTCCTTTTTTCTTAAATATTTTTGCCAATTAAGTAATAGCTTTCATTAGCCATAAAGGTTGCCTGTATATTGAAGTAGCAGTGAATCTTTGTGAATCTCTTTAATTTGTCACTTAATGGGCATCTAGTCTACAAAATGTACTGCTGAAAAATACTACTGAAGTAAAAATCCATCAGCCCTGAAAAGTATTGTAATTTATTTACATTTATGAATAGCATAATTAACAAAAATAATTACAAATATTTTAAAAAAAAGAAAAATCTGAAGGAGAGATGAAAAAGCATCTTATTTTATACTACTTTCTAAGAGCTTACAGGAGATTTTTTTGGAAATATATGACTTGATACCTATCTCTTCTATGCTCTGACTAGGTTAGTACTGACAATATGTACTGGCCTAGATAAACTAGTGAAGTTCTGAAAACCAGAATTATTTATAATCTCCTCCAAACCTGTAAAAATAGTTGCTAGAAATATACATGTCCCTTTCTGTTTGCTGACTGTTAAGTTGCAGCCAGAGTTAGATGTAGGCATCTAACTTTTAGGCCCTTGATTTATGACATATTCTACCCTGTTTATCCTGTGGTGAAAGCACAGGATAGAGAGTGACAACATACAGTTTTATTTATTGAAATTTCCTCCAAAGTTCATAAGTTTGCAGTAGGAAATGTGATTTTTTAATATTTTTAAAACCCCAGGGATGCAGTCATTAATATGTAATGAGTTTGTGTTTTACAAAAGACACTATTTTTAGTGTATGTTGTATATGGTGCCAAAAGTGCACTGGATGTTTTCTTTCAGAAGTGAAGGTTTCCTGCCTAATCCACTTGTTCTAATCTCCAGCCGCCTTTTCAGTAAAACATGATCTGAAGAAGACCAAAAACATTAACTTTTTTGTTTGTTCTCTTCTATTTCTTTTCAGTTCCTATTCTTTCATTGTTCTGACACACCAGTACAACAATAATTCAAAAATATTTTTGCCTAATAAATTACCGCCTGATGTTCTCTACAAATAAATACATTACACTGAGCCACAAACACAGATTGAGCTGCTGCTGGCTGTGTTTTCCATCTGCAGAGCCTTTCCCCAAACTGCCTGACATCATCACATAGATTATTCTGACTCACTGGGATCTCACAAAGCCTCTGCCTAACGCAGGTATTAGTGCAGCAAATATTAGCAGTGGACATCAACTCAGTGAAGCAGCAGAGTAAAGCAGATAGAGAATTTTTAAAAGTGGTTGAGCCTGCATGTGATGAAAAATAAATACAGGGAAGGATTGATTTAATCTGTTTACATAACTGACTTAAAATTAACTTGCAATTAGGCCCTCACCAAGAATTACTCAGTGATTATACCCTCCAGCTGCCTAATACAAGCATGGGTTCTGGGCAAGGCTGTAATGAGGAGGGATGAGCTGCTGCTCCCCAAATGGGTCCTTTCGGGGCCACCCCTGTGGAATGACAAAGCATGCCACTAGAGGGAACTCAGCCTATGCCCTACAAGGCCTTGACACTGGATTTTCCCTACTACTCCCTTACTTGGACCCTTAAGCATAGCACACATAAAGCTATATGCATCTGCTTTAGAGACACCTGCGGCAATAACTCCATCTGTTGAAGCAAATGCACCAGTGTTCTTTTGCATCGCATGTGCACATGGCACGTTTTATCTTTTCTATCAGTAGTAATGTGGTTTTTTTAACCTTTTGTCTGTTAATTCATTTCTTCCCTCTTCATCTCTGTGTCTATGTGGTGTCAATGCTCCCTGGAAATGAACCAAAAAGTTACTGAATGTGCCCATGGTTACTTTGTGTGTAAAATGCATTCCTTACATTTCTGTCAGGAAAAGGACTTGGGAGTAGGAAATTAAGGAAGGGTGTAGGTGTGCTAGAGGTCCTTAAATAGCGAGGTCAGGGAGGCTGGCTGTAGCTGAGGAAGACAATATGGAGAAAAGTTTCTATGTCAGCAAAGAGCCTCTTCCTCTGGTCATCAGGTATTGGCTTCCTGCTCCTTCACCTTCTTCAGTTTCTCACTGAAGCCCAGAGGGAAAGCACGTCCTTCCCACTCCTGAGAGCGCCGCCCACACAACCATCTCAGCAGTGTTAGAAGTAAGCCAAGCCCTTCCTAAGAAAATTGCGACTAAGACAGCATTTAGATCAAGGCTGCAAGACTTGATCAAGATTCCTTTTATCCTTCCCCCACATCTTCATATTGTATTCCCATAGTATTTGAAAAATAGGGCATGTCTGTGTTAAAAATCATATAAACATACAACAGTTTGGAATTCTGGAAATAATCACTTATAACAGCAATACAGATTCACTCTTCAGTGTTGCCACAGGGGAGAGGATAAAATCAGGCTGTGTTGCCTGTACATAAGTTTCTGTTTCATCTTAAGGCTATTTAGGGATGGGGGCTGCCCTCTCACTGGGTGCTACTTCTGGGGCTGTGAAGGGAAAACCAGAAAACATGGGAGGTTTTTTTGAAGGCTGCCTTCTTTAAACACTCTGAAATACACTGATGTTGCCATCAAAGCTGGCACATTTCACAACATTACTGAGGCTGGTGACTGTGATCCAGATGGAGGCTCACCAGAGCAGGAGGTCCTGACATGACCCCTCCTTTTACCCCAACACTTCCTAAAGACAGAAATTTCAGTGTATGTTGCTTGTACATTCTCATGTACCCAGAGCTTCAGCATTTATTCCCAACAGCACTGTAGTCAGAAAAATAATAATAATAAAAAATTCATAACTGAGAAATAAAAAGTGAAAATTAAAAGTCTTGAAAGTAGGAGTTCAGTTCTGCACAGGCATAGTTAGTTGATCAGAGTTATCTGTGTGGACAAAGTAATGGCACCTGTGTTAACCAGTTTCTGTTTATTAAAGTTAATTTATGTACAGCAAGAAGTCACATGGCTGCTGTTGAATTCAGTCTCGATGGTTATAAGTTTGAAAGACTACCCTTGACCAAAATGAGAGAAAACTCAAAGGAGCAGTGTAAACTCTTACCTTAAATTGCCTACAACACAATCAAGTCAGAAATGTTTGGCTAACCACAGAACTACCACTGAACACTCAGACAACCACCGTAATACAAGGAGGAGGCTAAGGAGTTTTGGACACGTGGAGCAAGCAGGCTGTATGTGTGACAGGCTCTCAAACAGCAGACCCAGCCTAGAAAATTAGATAAAAAGCCTTGGTTCCTGAGTGTCAGTGCTACAGACTGCATTTTCATCTTCCTGGCATGTCCTCCTGCCAGTGACCAGTCCAGGTCAGCCCTCTCAGACTTCCTGATCTCTGAGGAAACAATACTTAAACTCTAATTGTTTGGAGTTTTGAGTTGTGTTTGACACATTAATTCTATGGTATCTGTGTGGACCAGTACATCAGTTTTTTCTAGTCCTTCAGGATATCAAGTGAGGTATGTTATGGTTTTCAAGGCTTGACAGGTCAATTCATATCAGGTTGACAGAAGAAATCTCAAGAGGATTATTGCCTCTTGTAAAAATCTAACTATCCTCTAGGAAAAAATGCATACTGTCTTGGAGGAATTGTACCCTGAACACAGCAGAAATGTGGCACACTCAAATTGATTTTTCAGGTGAAAAAACCTACACGTACGAACATTTACCTGGAAGTGAGGGAAACCGAGAACGATTAAATGCATTTAGAAGGAAATACAAGAAAAAGATACAGCTGCAGTGAAAAGTAAAGAAAACATTTGGAGAAGGTGATGGGAAGGCTTGAGGTGTTAAGAAGGACTGGCTGGTGGTAGAGAGAAACTGGATCACTCGCAAACTGCACGTTCTGTTCTCCTGGAGGAAGATCCTCTCACTTAGGAAAGACTGGGCCTCTCTCTTTCTTCTAGGATCTAATGAATGGCTAAAGATAAAGCAAATGTAAACTCAAGGAACTATGAGGATACTGTGCATGTGCATGGCCCTCTCAGCCAGCTGCTAGCTGCAGCATGTTTGTACAGCAGTGGAGAGTAGCAGCTAATGAGCAGAAACTGTTGACTTATCATCAGCCTCCCCCCTGCTGGTCATGGGGAGAGGACAGTGGTGTGTATAGATTATATATTCTACCAAAGGGTCCAAAAAAAAGGGTGAAGAAAAGTGTAATAGTCATCTTTAATGTGCAAATTACTAAAACTATTGTGTAGTAAAACTGTACACAACACAAAACCTAGGTGCATCCTGATTTATCTCACCAGTCCTATCAAACTACAAACATTTCTAAGCAGAACCTTGTATTAATTGCATTTTACATACTACACGAGACAAGGAAGACTTGCAGATCACACACACAGCAACCATGAGTACCTGCAAAGGCAAAACCTGTCTAGAACTCCAGATACTATGGTTCACTTTCTGGGTGAATGAATAGCCTACTGAGGGATCTCAAGCCAGCTAGTTCCCTTCTGCGTGCCTGTTTTCCCAGCTGTAGGACATGAAGGCCTCTAACATACAGTAATGTACATACTTTATCTGGCTACTTCTAAAAAACCATGAAAACCTGAGAGCAGTAAGTACTCGTGCAGCATTTTGGGACACTTGAAGCAGTGCTAGCCATTAAGAATACTGTACCAAGGTGCAATTTCTAGTGATGAACAGTAGATACTGAAAGGAATGACAAGATTGTCTTTACAAACAAGCTCTGGGCCTGCTGGTAGATGGAATTAGCACTGAGAGATAAGAGGAAACAATGAGAAGGATTCCACTGATTGATGAATGGAAAAGAGATTTGCCTCTACAAACAGAATGGTTTACTGATAGATTATCAGAATAGGTCTACTGATAAATAAAATTGGATATTGAGAAACAAAAGAAACAATGGGAAAATCATAAAATTCAATAAGAACTAAAAATACGGGGGGGGGGGGGGGGTTATACATTAGAAGGGAACCTGAGGTATTAGGCGTTCTGGGAAGTCTGTACCTCTTGAGTACCTCAGCCAATGGGGAAAGAGAGAGGGAAATGCGGCCGGGAAATTAGGATAAAAAGGAGGCTGCAAACTCCAAAAATTTGAGAGACCCCAAGGGAATGCCCCATGGCTTCTCCCTTTATTCAAATAAAGTAACAGGACTCCTCTGTCTCCTTTTTGGACATAAAGCTCTGGTGTTCGTGGATTAATTTTCCTAACAGTACTGACCAGTCAGAGAAAAAGTCAGTTACAGGATCTGTCATCTCATATTGTTATTCTCCAGATGGTCCCAGTCAAGGAGTGGAAGCAAACTGAGTTTCATCTAGTCATTAAAATTCCTTAAATTTGCAGTAACATCAGCTACATTGGGGGATGATTTTTTTCTTGTGGTATCTTTCCTTCCAACATTAAACAATGGTGACATCTACAGTGCTTCTCTCATTTCTTAGTTGACCTTGTTTTTCAGAATATTTTTTTCTACCTGTCTCGCCATTTTTTTCCCCCCTTTTCACTCCTAGTACACAGGAGAAGGGGCATGAAAATACATCATCCCTTTTCTATTACTTGCATACAAAGAATGTCTAAAATTTGGACAAGGTCTATCAATTTACTACTCCATTCATTCCTACAATGACCTATTGCTATTCTAAATATGATAACATGCTATTTCTGAATATCCTGATGTTAGGAATGAAACTTACAAAAGCTTCATGCTATATACACATAAAAGCAAATTACAGATCTCAAATTATATATAATTTTAAGTAAGGGCACACTTCATTCTTTCTCGTGCAGCTATGTGACCAGGCAGTAAAGAACACAAGAATCAGAGAAACTAGAGAAAAGCCTGACACTCTCTATTAAGCCCTTTATTAAATATAGCTCTAGGTCTTGTTTCAGGAAAGGAAAAACAAAGTAAATTTTATTTTGAGGGCCATTGCCATCACCATTTATAAGGACATTGGCAAATAAAAGGGTTCAAAGGCCTACCTGATGAAAGCACACCACTTCATTAAAGGGGCAAATGGCATCCTTAATACAAACAGCAATCTCCTCAAAACCTTTTGCTTTATGACCTTAAGAATGGCACAACGGCCATGATGATTTTCACTTCTTGAAGTACATACAGCCACTTACTGAACTACAACAAAAGAGTCAGCGAAGTCTGACCATATAAGTACAAGAAAATCCTTGATCCCCAAACACTTTCTCTTTCAGGTATAATTTTAGGGAAATTGCACCAGTTTACTCACCACTGGCAACCTACACTATAAGTACACATAACCAGCATAGCTCTCAAAGTGAAGACAAGGGTTTACGAACCACTCAGACTAAGTGATGCATCTGCCACACACTTGTAGTAATGTCACTTAGGCTAAGCTTAAATAAAAGTACCAATGCAGCCTTCCAAGAGAGTCAGGCCTTTGCAAAATCTAACGGCCTGCTTTCTGGGAGTTGAACAAATGAGATTTTATTACCTCATGGGAAAAAAGTTTGAGAGGAATGCTGACTTCAACACAGGGGGAGACTCTGCTAGGACATGTTTATTGTGCAAATTAATTCCTCAGGAAACTTTTTCAAATTCAGCTGAATTCTTGACCTTCCTGTCTTAGCTCTGATAACATTCTCCTACACTCTTAAAGCAAACCAGAAAGTTCACAGCCTCAAAATTGCTGATAACATTCTATTGCTCAACTTCAGCAGTTAGGTCCTTTTATTGGATAATATATTTCTCCTTAATTGATGGATATGCCCTTCATCAATCTTTTCTAGTGAAACAGCAACTAAATATTTATTTCTTGCTATCAAAAATATTTAACACTGTGGTTCCTGTTCAACAAGGTAGCATCAGTTTTTCACAATAAATGTTTACATTTTACAATCTTAACCTCTGACTTACATCATAGCCTCCTTTGGGTGAGAACCAGCCTATTCCTAACAGAAGAACCTCCTAGAAATTACAACAGAAAATAAATCCCCTTAAAAAGTTCAGTCAAGCACATAATATGAAAAAGAAAATATTTAAAGAACACATTATAAAATAAAAATTCAAAGAGCACAGGAAGTTGTAGAAGAAAATAAGGAAGGTGTTTAACTGCATAATGGAAGTGTCATGACTTTCCTTCCAGAACCTGAAGGGAACCTACAAGAAAGATGGAGAGGGACGTTTTACAAGAGCATGTAGGGACAGGATAAGGCGGAATGGCTTCAAACTGAAAGAGAGTGGGTTTAGATTAGATATTAGGATTAAGTTCTTTGCTATAAGTGTGGTGATGTACTGGAACAGATTATCCCGGGGAAGTTGGGGATGCCGCATCCCTGGAGGTGTTCGAGGCCAGGTTGGATGGGGCCTTGAGCAACCCGGTCTACAGAGTGTCCCTGCTGTTATATGTGAATTCGTGCTAAAGCGTATAAAGTTATATTTTATGTTATAAAGTTAAAGTAAGAACAAGCCTGAACTAGCCTTTTGACAAGACCAAAACCTCACACAAAGCCAGAAAAGCATTCTGATTATATCACCCACTGCATAGAAGATTTCCCGGCAGAGCTAATGGTCCATCTCGACAGAGTTGATGGCCCATCTCCGAGAACCTCCACCCAGCCCAGGTGTAAACAACCAAGATTAAGTATCACGATATGGACTACAACGACTCATCAGACAATCTCCCCTGGTGATAGAAAATCAAATCATGAGGCAGGATACGCTTTATCCACCCCAACTCCTGAAAGCTACACTTCATGAATATGGGAAAACAGTGAAAGAATGCTCATCCCCGGACTTTATGCACAAGAACTGTATAAAAGTGGACTCCGAAGGACAGAACAGGGTGAACACAAGGAGGTCTGATGCGATAGAGGTCAGACCATTGTTCACCCAGTACCAATCCCGGGCTTGGTGCTGTCCTTTTTATTCGATCGTGGCATTGCGTGTTCAAATCTTTCGGACATTAAATAAATTTTATATTTTTTTTATTTCTAAATTGGGCATACGTATTTATTACACCTGCCCATGGCAGGGGGTTGGAACTTGATGATCTTTAAATCTCCTTCCAATCCAAGCCATTCTATGATTCTATGACTCTATGTAGAAAATAAACTTATTTTCAAAATTACAATAAAACAATCTATAATCTTCAGGCTTCATATAATCTATAGAGCTTTGTACTTGATCTCAAAACTGGGTGAAGAAGGAAAAAAATCCTCGAGTGTGACGGTCATTAAATGTTTTATAATGCAAAAGCTTAAAAAAATGTAATATGAAAATAATTGAAGTACTGCTTAAAATGACATACCTTGGATGAAATATTAATCAGATGAAATAAAATTAAATTTACAGTCTCATATGCAGATTGCTTAAGAATTTAGCAGAATTCAGCAAAATCTCTGAAGAGATCCTGGTGAAAAAGTGTTCAAATGCACATTGGATTTCCAGCCCCTGTTGTATTAGGAAGCAGAAGCATTTTAGCTTCAGTACAGCACCAAGCCAGCCATTATTCATGAAGCTATCTAATGGGCTGAGACATAGCTACTCATGAGAACCCAACAACAGATACTTCTGTCCTCCACAAGAGCTACTTTTTCAGGACCATCAACACGTATCATTTAACTGTTTAAAAGTACAGTGGTAGTTAACTCTCAGTTGATTCCTCTGCAGTTCTGCACAGCATTGTACTAGACTTCTAAATAGAAAGGATTTCCATTATCTAACTGAAGTGCCAATGTTCAGTTTCCTTAATGACCTCAGAAGATTTAATAAGCAATTTATTTAGTTTCTGTACAGCAGACACATGACTAGCTGATAACACATCCACTAATTTTGTTCATTTTCTTCCTTAAAGACTTCCTAAGTCTTTATATTACATTGCAAACAAGTCCTCCAAAAATGATACCAATGTTTTGCTGGCTCTGAACTTAAAAAGGCTATGTTCATGTAATACAACGGATCCTCTTCAGGGAACTGGGATAAAGAATCTGTTAAAAGTGAAGGAAATCTTGAGAAACATGAAGAAACATAAAGGAAAAAAAGCAGGAAAGTGACAAGCACAGAATATGGTCCTAAAAAATGACCATTCTGATTTTCAGGTGGTCATGTTGAACTGCACATTGCACTTAGGCCTAATATACAAACCAGTCCATTGTGCAGGAAGGGGCTCAGCCCAAAGATCTCAGGAAGACAGAAACATGAAGTGCCCCAACACTTCTGCTGGATCATTGACACAGATGCGCTCTAAATAAGCTTGGGGTTTTTTTCCTACTGTTTAGGAAGACCAGATTGTCATCTCACCCTTTATGGTCCAACAAGGCATGGGTGGTTTTAAGTTTTCAACACTTCAGAAGTCTCAACCACCAGCTCTGGAAGAACTGACTGAGGAGCTGAGAACTACTGGCAATTAACATCTAATGAATTCTTTAACCCCGAGTGATGTGTTAGCAAATGAGGGCAGGAACAAAGAGGTATGTGACACTGATAAATTTTATCCAGGATCAGAGCTAGCATTCACACTGTCAGCTCCGAAGAGCTAGGAAGAGGCTGATGATAATGAGATAATAATCACGGGAAAAAGGACACCTCCTTCTAAATAATGCCAACCCACATGGCTGATGGAGACTCCCTCTTGTCAAGCTAGTTAGCAAGATTCACGGTGACCAGACAAAATCAACCATTGCCTAAAGCTATGGGCAATTGTTAAGGCATTTTGCTTTGCATTTGGGTGACACTCAGGCAAAAGAAAAAAAGGAAAAAAAAAAAAAAAAGGCACAACGGCAGATCAATACAGCATTTACCAAATATAGCAAACTGGGACTTACAGTCTTCCTTGAGTCATCCTCGGCGAGATTCCAGTGGAATTTTTCTTTGCCCTAATACTGTTCATTAAAAAAAAAAATAATCCCACAAACAAAAAACTAAGAGGAGTTTTGTTCATTTTTAGAAGAGACGATGGGGGACACTAAATTATGGAGTATTTAGATTAGGTAGGAAAACTGGGTTGTTGAAACCACACACTGACCTCAAGTACACCAATACCAGTCTCTTTTGCAAGACACTAAACCTCTAATTCTTTGGAGTAAACCAAAAATTTTGTATCAACTCTTAGTTTAGAACATCTATAGTTAAATAGCCATTTTGCAATTACATAATCAATGTCTGTAAGCAAGCCAAAAAAATCCTGCCTTGGTTTTTGAGCTTTTGACCAACCTCATTTCAGGGCTGTACTAATGAATCCCGCCAACTGCTCCACATGGAATGAAGCGATGCTCTTGACTGAAGCTGCAGCACATGTAGCATGAACACACCCAACGCTGCTTAAGCTGTATCTCTGCAAACACCGTTCACAATATGAAGCCATCTCAGCTGGATACAAGCAGGCGGTTTCTTCCTATGAATCCGTCCGAGGATACTGGAAGATACTGTAAATTTCGCATTTCCTAGTCTATTAATCTTACTTAAACACTACATTAGGAAAATAACTGCAAATCTGTTACCTCCTCAACATGCCTGGCAGACTAATCTACAGTCCAATTCCTTAGGAATTTTAAGTCAGGGGTATGTATTTTTCAGCATAGCTATGAGCAAGGGACTGATCTGGTGAAAAATACAAAATTCAATTTGCTCCATTCAATTTCTGCCACTGCTACTTTTCAGTGTTAACTAGTTTAATAGCAACTTACTATGAGAACATTTAAGGAGCATTACTGCATGAATGTGAATGTCTAACTGCCCAACTTGCTTCGAATCTCAATTTTCAACAAACAATCCTAACACAACTTGTCACAAAGGTGACCTTTTTTTTTTTAAACACAAGGAATTCTTAGTGACCTATTTAATCTCTTAATTTTTGCCTGAGACAGATAAGGCAAAATATTTCTATTAATGCACTAAAAGGCAATCAAGTAATATTAACTCACATACTTGAATTAACAGACACACACTCAAAGAAAAACAGAGACATGCTTAAGGGGAGGCCAAATTGTTTTATTTAATTTTTTAGTGACCAATTGGATTTTTGGCAGAAAGCTCTGCTCTTTCCTTCTTTTTTTCTGGTTTTTTTTTTGGTTTTTTGTTTTTTTTTTTTACTTCTTTAAAGAAATCAGCAGTGCTCAAATTGGTGGGTTGGAATTTCAGTCAAATTCCAGTTAATTTTAAAAACAAACAGATGAACAGGAATTCCAGATAGTTTCCAGAGCAGAGGGCAAAACTTCACATTTGTATGAAAATTCCATGTTTATACTTGATTGGGAGACAGAATGTAAAACTATTGTCAGTAGTGCACAAATAAAACATTCACATTTGATCTGGAACCTTAATCAGAAAGCTGTACTCTCCTTCCAAAATTTTCATTACCTTGTGCAAAGCAAGTCAAGTCTTCATGTGTCAAGCACACAAGTAAAATTGTCCATTTTTTATATACAAGACATCTACCAATCAGGCAGTGCAAAATACATCCTTTCATAACAAAACTAAAATGTACCTCTCAAAGTATGAACAAGAATATACACATAATACAAGATATACACTATTTACACAACCATAAAAAATATAGTACAAGGATTTTTTTTTTTATGTGATAAGACTTGACAGTCTTTTGCAATTTTTGTTGCAACAAGGCATGTTTAAATTTCCTGGATGGAGTTTTCTTTGCCAATTACTCAAGAGATTTTGGAAACTACGCTTGAACTTTTAGGAGAGTTTTCAAATGGACTGCCATCAACTCCCTGTTTTGGTCAGACACTTCAGCTGTGCCACCCACCCAGTGGCTGGGAGGCTTTGGAAGGACACTGGGAGATGGTGGGTCACTGAACTTTGCCCCAGCATAATTTTCTTTTTGGCTCACTTCATTGAGGGTGATAGGTTTCTTGGACTTGGCATTTCTGAAGTTCTCTGTGTTTTTAAGTGGCTTTTTCTCCTGCTTCTGAACTATCTCTGGCGACACAGAATCCTGCCAAAAGTTCTCTATCTTTTTCGCCGAGGCGATCTTCGTCACTGGCGTGTTACATTTACTCTTCTGCCTGTTAATCTTTGGTTGTTCACACAGGTGTAAGCTGTGAACGGGCTGGCCGTAGGGGACGGCCGCCTTCTCTGTCTTTCCCATCTTGTTTTTTAAGAACTGCGGAGACAAAGAATAATCACATCAACCACGACCCCTCTCCTCCGCGTTCCCTCACCACCCCTAACACTTAATGAAGCGCCGGAGGCCACCTCAGGCACGGGAAGACGTACCGAGAAGCCTTCTCTCCGCTATTCCTCGCTCATTCCACAGCTCATCCCCCCGCTCGGCTGGCACGGACGGCCTGAGGGCGCGGAGCCCCCCCCCGGCCGCCATGGGGCGCTGCACGCCACGCACGTCCCGCCTTCAGCGAGAACGGGGCGGGGGGCGGGGCTGGCGCGCGGCCAGCGGCAGGGCTAAATCCGGCTTGTTGCTGGGGCGCAGCGCCGGGCGCCCATTGGTGGGCGCCGGGCAGCCAATCGCCACCCGCGGTTCGTCCCTCAGCCCCGCCCCGCCCCGTCCGAGCGTAACGGAAACTCTGCCGCCCTGCCCCCGTCCCCCCCCTCACCGCGCTGAG
>VZTH01003637.1:17997-36344 GCA_013397815.1 Aleadryas rufinucha
GCTGCGCGAGGGGCGCCTCACCCAGTTCGTAGCCAACAACCTGGAGCGGCGGATCCGGCTAAGCGGCGCCCCGCGGGGCGAGCCTCCGGCGGGGGGCGGCGGGTCCTCCATCCCCGCCATCGACCCCGGGGCGCTGCAGGACGTGGTGGCCCTGGCCGGGCAGGTGGCGGCGCAGGTGGACGAGCTGCTGCGGAACGTGCACTGCGGGTTGCAGGCGCTGACGGCGCTCAGCGTCGGCTGTATCCAGACCTACCGCGACGGCGTGGAGAGCCTGGGCGAGGCGGCCGACCTCAGCATCCGCGCCATGTACGCACTGGTGGCGCGCTGCGAGGAATTGGACCGCGCCATGCAGCCCGTGCCCGCCCTGGCCAAGCGCATCCGTGACATGAAGGGCACGCTGGAGCGGCTGGAGGGGCTCTGCAAGTAGCTGCTCCCGCCGCCGGTGCTGGATGGAGAACCGCGGCCTCGCCGCCGCCCCTCCCGTGCCGGCAGCGGGGGCCTGGGGTTGCTGCTCTCTCCGGCGGCCCCATCGCTCACGGCGTCCGCAGCTCTCACCTGCATATCCTCGCTCGCTGTCCCCCGTGCGTGACTTGCCGGCATCAGTGGTCAGATCGCCTGTGTTGATCTGGAGGAAGGGAAATCTTTGAGGCCCATGAAGGAAAAGGTCCCGGTTGAAAACCGCGGGGTAAATGGCAGATGGTGCTTTTTAGCTTCAACTCCATTAAAGAATTTGGATTCCACATGCCTTACGCTTTCTATTTATTGAGGGCTAAGAGAAACTAACGAGTCTTAATTAAAAGTAGCTGTTAATTTTTTTTTAAATCAAATTCAAAATTCTTGTGAGTACCTGTTTGATGCTTACAGGCATATGTGCTTATTTGTAGTTGATTTGGTGCCTGAAGAGTAATTGTCACGCTACTGCAGCAGATAAACTTGCAGAACACCGCTGTTTCTTACAGGACACAATTTTAAAATAAGAGTAAATTTAATACATGTAGCCAAGACACTTGTTTTCCAAGAATATAAAATCCATGGAATATAATTGAGATTCAGATAAGAACAAATCCATAAGCAAAGTTCTAAATAAAAACCTTCAGATGAAATGTGCTTTGCCTCTATTAATCTTAGCAGTTTTCACAGTGGAGAAGTTTAAATGGCATTACTGTGAAATGATCCTGTTATTTTGTGGTTTGCTTTTTTTGTTGTTGGGGTTTTTTTTCTTTCCAGTTGGGAAAATATCTAATTACATGAGGAATAAGAATACATGATGACATTACGTGGGTGTATGACTGACATAAAATGACTGCTTTAGAATAATGTTTTTGTATAACTTGAAGCTTTTGTATATTCATAACTGCGTGCAGAAGTGATTTTGCTGTATCAGTGAGTGTTTCCTCTGAGACCTGAGAGTAGCTGAATTCTCTACTCCCTAAGGTTCCTATGCAACAAGCCTCTTAGATGATGCTCTTAGCAATCCATTTAGGTCATAAATGTCCCTGTAACAAGATTTCAGCAGAGAAACGATCAGTGTGACCTTATGGAAGTGTAATGGTGCTTTTGGTGACCAGTGGCTCCTAAAAACTTGGAATGAAGGTAGCCAGAAATACTGCTCAAGTCCTGTACCTGTGGTTGAAGAGCAGACAGGTTCATGATGGGCAAAGCTGCTACCCCACCATAATCTTGTTAAAAACACTGAGTGAAGGATGGACACTGCAATACCCCGTGCTTCTGCATGCAGACAATACTGAATTTTAACAAAATAAATAATGCCACTCTGGTTTGCATGATGCCAGTCTCTGGCCTGTTTTGAGTCCCTCGGCATGGCCATGTCTTTCCCTCAGCACAGGGGTGTATTTCATGTGTTGCCTTGTAGCCGTAGCAACAGAAGAAGTCTGGAAGTGGGCTGTGCCAAGGTAGGGTCTCTGGTACTGTCTGCTGGGAAGCAGCTGTGGCTCCAGAAGGGGACCAGAGGCCTAACAGAAGTTAGGGGAGACAAAAGGAGTTTAACTGCTCCTGTGTCCCATGGGCCTAGAAGACACTAAAGATTGCTTAACACCACAGCAACAGCTGTACTTTTAATAGTTTTGTAATTCCTGGGAAAGTTTGAACTTGTCTATTATGCAGATGCAGTAGTTTTGCTAAGTGTGTTTGGTATATGCCAAGGGTGAACACCAAAGGTTGATCTTGCGCAATTTGTGAGTACTGTTGAAATGTACAGGAAAGACCTGCAAGCTTATTTGTGTAGCCACATATGTACAGCTACTCTTCACTCACACAAGCTAAGGTGAAGCCTTTAAAGTGTTTCAGTACACTCTTGGGTTTTGATAGTGTTTCATTTGCAGTCATCTTCATTCAATGCTAATTCTCTACTAAAATTGTTGAGTCTGTAGAATAAAGTTATTACTTGTTATGTTTTTAATTGTTAGTGATTAGTTGTTGTTGAAGTGTTTCACTTATTATGTTTCTTATTTGGGAAAATAATTTGAAAGCTAATTTAGACTCCACTCCTGCACAGAGACCTTTAATGTGATTGCAGACCTGGTTTCAGTCTAGTCCTCAGGCAATAATTTCTGATAGTGGTGTCATTCATGTGATGAAAAAGGAATGACTGACTACTGAATTGCAAGCATGAAGAAAGGAGTAATTATGCTGTTTGGGTTTGGTTTTTTAATATTTTTCTGAACACATCAGCTTTTTTGAAGGGCGTATTTAACCGAACTTGTTGAAGTGGCTCCTGTTCCCCGGTGTCTGCCTTGTACGTTTGCCATCCCTGGGGCAGGCACAGCCGAAATTATGTCAGCCTGTTCTGTGTCCCCACAATCGATAGAGATTTGTAACCACATGGCTGCTGTGGTTTCCAGCCTCCCTGTCCATACTGGCCTCCATTGCTGCAGGAGTGGTGACCCTTGCCAGCGTCTGTGTCAGTGCAGCTCTGGTGCCAGCCCTGCCCTTGAAATCCTGTGTGAACTGCCTGTGAGCTACGTGCAGCTCTGTAGCTTCTGGTGAAGCTGGTCCTCCTGCAGCCATATGCTTCTGTACTGCCCTTTTGATCCTAGTCCAGGCTTTCTTGTGCATATTCTGTGTTAATTCTAGCACTTTACAACTTTTAGGTGTTGAGAGTGAAAACTTCAGGTTCTTTTAGCCTTTTTTGCTTAATCTGTGGGTGAGCAGTGTAAAACCATGTTTGGGTTTTCCAAGACCTTCAAATGGCTTGCATATATTTTCTTGCTTAGTCACTCAGTTTTACAATTGGTTGCTTTCCTTACCAGCTGCCAAGTGAACTTTCATTTTAACAAGATGGGCAAGGTCAGGGAAGAAAATTAATGAATTATAATGATGTGCATAGCACTAAGCAAAGCCAGATGCAGAATTAGCTGTGGACTAGGAATGACTTCTCTACTCTGAGAACCACCAGGGACTCCATCAGGAATTAGCTTAGTCTGATAATTTTTTTTAAAGTGTAAGTTCTGACTGTGGAAATCCTTTTTCTGATGAAGTTATGGTTGGTTTTGCTTAATTCAGTACATTTTTAGTCTTCCCTTTGTGAGGTTTTATATTCCCTGACTCTGATCCAGTTCCATATCTGTGCTATTTAAAGAAGCTTTACCAGATAAAACCTTACTACAGCTGAGAAAAAACCTGGTCACACAAAGCAAGAATGAACTTTACTGACATTTCACCTTTAAGACTTTTTTCCAGTGTTGTTTAATTGCATCAAATGTTCAATAAGTAAATACATCAACGTTGTGGGTGTTTTGTATCTAAAATGCTCAAGATATATGCAGCTTTTTGGTAGTACTGACACCCATGACTGTGAGGAACAGCATGTGAGTTGAATCCAAGAGCAAACCTCTTAGCATTACAATTGCAACTATGTTGAAATGGTTTCAAACAGCATGGTTGTACTACCAGACGACAAAAAATTGCAAAGCTTCCAAATTATCAACAGCTCTCCAGAGGAGTAAGATAAATTCTTCTAGCAAACTGTGTTAGCCAGAACTGAAAAGTGTGTTAAGACAGAGACCTCTTGAAATAGGTGTCATCCAACATAAGAGAGGTTCTGGCTGTCAGATGCCATGCTACCTTGTTCTGATCAACCCTAGTGTGTATCACAACTTTTAAAGAACAGCAGATCATATTTATAATGCTGTCACAACCTGCTTTTATTGCCCGAAAATTACTTTGAGAAAAGAACATTCCTATAAAAATTATAAATTAATCCAGTTAGTACATTTTTGTGAGCATGTCTGTACTTCTGGCATTGTCCCCACCCTGTCCCCATCCTGGAACCTCCTGCCATGCATGTCAGAGCACACATGGAAACTTCATGACACTTCTCTTTTAGAAAGCTTAATGCAGAAACTGCATCAGATGCAGGAATTAAAACCCGACTGAATTTCACATTTGCCCCTTCAGCTTGGTGCCTCGGGAAAGCTTTTGTCATTGTTGTTCTCTGTTGTAATACTGTCCAGGATCGTGGCTNTGTTTGAAGCTTCAAAATTAGAGATGTGATCAATGGACTTGAGCCCTGAGCTTCCACCTTGGCAGTCAAGATCCTTGTGCCCCCTGTTGTGACAGCAGTAATATTACCCTTATCTTGTAACAGGAAAAATGATAAAAAAATCAGAATTTGAAACCTTCCTGCAGTTCTGGTTCCCTTCTACTATTTATACACATTAGAAGCCATACAACAAACAAACAAAAAACTCATAACCCTCTTTGCCCAAAGACTCTTAATTGATCCTCTTTCCAAGTCTGAGAGAATGTGAATAGGTTGGCAGTTTCAAAAAAAGTAATAGTTATTGGCTGTCAAGGATAACATTCTTGAGATTGCTTATGCTGTAGTAGTGTTGAGTCCTGATGAGACTTAAAGAGAACCTGAGTTTAAAGAAAATTAAATACTACATTTTTATTATAATATTGATAGGGTTGGAGATGGGACAGTCTCATCTTGTGCAACACTTGCACAACTGGCAGCTGTTGTTTGCTTGCAGGGTTGGACTATCACATGCATTGGCCAGGATGCAGTAGCACTCATTAAGTGGGAGAGCAGAAAAGCAGAGGTAAAACCATCTCGATCATTTTCCTAGATTGTAGCCACAAAATGCTGTCACTGTAATTGTTTCCAGAATTTGAGTTAACGTTGCTGTGATTAATTACTATGAAGTACCTTTGTTGAAGGTAGATTTTTATCAGAGAAGGGTAATAATTTATGTTAGTATTTTTATTTTTATGAATGCTAGTTAGAGGGGTAAGAATCCTAGAATTTCATCCAGCACTGTATTTCTTGTCTCAGTGTCACCAAGGATGTTTTTTCCTTGTTTCCTTCATAGATGATACTGGAAAAATTCTCACCACTGAACTTGCTTGCAAGAAAAAGAACCATGGCCAGTGAGTTGTTAGGAAGGGTTTCATTAAGGACAACTTCTTTGCCTAGAAGTACATGTAAATTAAAGTGAAAAAAATGCCACAAACTTGTCCAGTCCTGGGTATCTGGTTTGTCAGTGGAATCATTTTACTACACTCAGTAGGAGAAAATTCAAAAATTCCCAGGTTGAAATCTTAGATTTTTAATAAATGAGCTTTCCTTTGATGACCTGATATCAGCAGTGAAGTTTACCAGCCATTTTCGCTCTATTGAGATTTTTCTTGTCTGAACTTGAGCTGATAGCACTCAAGGAAATGCTAACCTGAAAATAAACGCCAAACTTTAAAGTCACAGTATCATTTGACTTTGTTCTGCTTTCTGTTTTCACTGCCTATGCAATTTGTTTACTGAGTGGATTTTTTTTTTTTTCCCCAGGCTGGGACTTTTCCAGTGACGTGTCCTCAGCTGGAAGGGGAGGGGAGTTTCTTGCCACTGAGCAACATTGTGATTTTCCATTTTCCAAAACTCTTCCTGCATGCCATTTATAGTTGATGATACCAATCTAGTTTGGTTTTGTTTCCCTCTTTCAAGAAAGAGATGTGCAACTACAAACCTTTCATCTCTCCTACCCCAATGCCATCAGCTTTCTTTTGTCTGCTGAGAGGAACTGGAAAGTCACAACTGTGTCCCCATCCCCCTCCCTCCCCTGCCCCGTTCACCATTTTCGACAGCCATCAGCTGTACCCCATTTCCCCTGGCAAAACCTTGTTCTGGACCTCATCAGTTTTCAGTGCTATTCTTTGATCCCACTTACATTCTGTCTTCAGTTGCATGACATACTACATCTGTGTTACCGTACTGGCAAGGCACCAGCCTTCTTATTAGCTCAGGTGTGTTCTCTTTTAGCTGCCCTTGTTGTTTTTCATTCCTGTTTGCCTCAAATTCCAAATGGTTTTCTGCGGGTCCTGGCCGAGGCTTCTGCTGCCTACGTGACCTATTCTCTTTTGATGTTATCTATTCCTTTATCTTTTAAAATGTCACAGTAAATTACCTTACACTTTGTTTTTCTATAATTCTTTGCTGCTGTCTTCTGCAATGCTTCTTGTATCCAGAATAGCCACCACCAATTGTCTTGCTTTAAAATCAAACCTCAGGCACTGGCAAGTCAGAAACTACATATATAGAAGATAATTATACTAAACAGGAGGCATTATAGAAAAATTAAAACATCTGTATTTGGAGAGAGCTAGGTCTTATTATTTGGTTCAGATCTATTTTAATAATATGCCAACAAACGCAAAAAAAATTACAAACTACTTGCAAAATAATACTAGTATAACTGTGAATGCTTTGATGTATCTGGTAAGAGAGGTGCAAATCAATCACCTGCTGCTTACGTAGGCTCCCGAGGATGGGGTTATACAATACCAAATGGCACGTGACTTGGTGAGGTGATGCAATATGTGCAAGCCCCCAAAGCAAACCATATTGTTTTTCTTTTTAATAATAGGAAGATTAAGTAAATACTGTGGTAAGGCTACTGCTAAATTAAATTCTGGTCTCCCTGCCTTAATTTTGGCATGCATTCACACAGGGCTCTTGCTGACTTTACAAAGAGCTGGATATATTTTTGTGGGAGTTATGAAGCTCAATGGGATGTGTTACATTTATTACTTGCAACAAACCTTGGAAAGAAATAGTGGTAAAAAAGGATGGGATGGAATGTTTGGAGTACAGGATATGCCAAAGCAGTTACTTTCTTTTGTTCACCAAGAATCATGTGTACACACTTTAGTATGGCAAATCAATTCCTTTTTAACAAGATTATTCATGCTGTCCATGCTGCACAGACAATGGAAATATGCAAGTCATGACAAAAGGACTAATTCTACATAAGTGATAAAACATCTGCTTCAAAACAAAAGTTAATGTTGGGCTGTACTGGGCTGAATAGCTGTAAAAAGTCAAGCTTAGAAGTTGTTAAAATTCAGGTTTTAATAATGGTCAGCTGCGCAGGTCTTAATATGTACAATTTTTTAATTAAAATGCCTATTAGCAATGATTGCAAAGACTTCAGTCAAACCATACGCTAGGGTCTGTTTCTTTAACTGAACAGTGAGATTGGGACATTTAGCAAAGTAGGAGTCATGGAACACATTTCCCTTATGTGTTAATATAAACCAGAAAAATTGTGTAACTTGTTGATGACTACTGGAATTTACGTAGCACTGTAGGAATTTTTGGTTGTGGCTTTCATTCATCAGCATTTCACATTGGTTGTGAAATCACATGTGCTTGCTCTTTGTCCTTGATTATTTATGAGCTATGCTTCAAGATAAGGGTCAATACTTTGTCTCAGAAATCGTTCAGCTTGGCTAACACACAAAACAAGACTGGGAAAAAACTTGTTTCTCTACCAATCCATAAATGAGACTTTGAATTAAGTCTCTTGCTGATATCCATTTGCATAATACCTGGGAAACAAAAGTTTCTGGGTTGAACATAACATCGCATTACACATGCATGATACACATACAGCAGCATGACTTGTCACTGCTGCCTGCTAGATAACCTATCTTTAACAGTATGTATTACTTCTATGAAAAGGCAGCTGGATGATGCAAACACTGGGGAGTCGTATCAAAAGGTTTCTCTGTTACACTGTTTTGTGTGTTAGGCTTTTTTTTTTCTGCTCCTTTTCCAGTTCTTAACAGTTCCCTCAGGGAATGCTACTACTGAGCCCTTTTTTCCATTCCCAGCTTTCCTTCCTGGTTAGTGGATTCTTTTTTCTAGGTTGCACTAAACATGTTCTAAACAACTTCTAAGAAGAAAGTAAATTAACAAATGTACTTCGTTTATACATCGTGTTGGCTCAGCCAGCTTGCTAGTAGGCTGAAATACTTGTATTTTGGCAACTTGTTCAATAGCATGTGTGATTGAAAGTGAGTTCTCACTGCAGAAGAGTTTTTGTGAGTTGCTGCAGAAGTGGCATGCCCTTAGGGCAGAAAGTGATCAGCGATCCCACAGGGAGATCTACAAGCCTGGCTCCAGGTTGCTTCTCTAGAAGGCAGAATAGAGAATAAATAGGCCAGGCGGTAGATTGCCTGTAGGACCACAGATCGGCTGGGGTGGATCTGGGGGGCAGGCAAGTACTCACTGCAGGCCACCATCTCCTTCAATGGCAGAAATTACTGTATCTCCAAGGTGATTAATGCTGTCAAAACTGGATAAACATTTACTTATCAGGCTTTTGGATGTTATGGTTCATGTAGAAGAAAATAGTATCTGACATTAAGCAGAAGATGAATGTAATTGAACCATCCTTTGTAGCCCTCACCCCCCAAAAAAGAGAAAGCAATTGCCAATTTTTGTATGTGTAGTTTTGCCACCCAAAGGTAAAAAAAGCTTCTTCATGGTGACAGTGGGTGTCAGTAACAGATGAAACAAAACATAGCTAGATCAGGAACAAGAGGGGATATAACCAGTTTGCTGACTGTGGTTATATGAGAACTGTCCTGGCTTTAACTTCTTTGTCTTTTCTATATTGTAAAACTGAAGAGACACGACAAAAAAATTTCCCCCACATTTTTCTGGTAAAGTATAAATGACATGTTTGTTTCAAGATCTGGATTAATAATGTCAGTTCTAACTTTAGTTAGGTCACCTTTACACATAAAGCTGACCCAGATTTCCTTGGTAGATCACAAATCTAAGAAAATCTGAGGCTCTGTTTTGATATTTGATGGCAATGCCAGGCATGGGTTAAAGCAGCCCAAACAGCTCCTTTCCTGCCCAAGTCATGCCCACTTGTTCCTTTTCATCTACTGCATTTCCCTCTCAGACTGCTTGTGTAGCAACAAAACAGTGAGGAACTCCACCCAGCTGAGCCAAACAAGGAGGGAGTAGAAGACTTGTTTGTTTTTTGGCTGCATTGATTCCCAGCCTTGTCCCATTGCACACAGTTGCTTAGCACAAGGGAGGAATCCGTGTGGAGAAGAAAGGGTGTTCCAGCCAGATGCACACAGTTGAGATAAGGGAACAGCTCCGGGAGTGCTTGCAGCTGCTACCACTTAAATCATGTTGACCCGCAGCCTACAAAAGTGTGTTGCTTGTGCTGGTGGTTGGGTTGGTCCCAGGAAAGAGGCCCATAGTTAGAAGCAGGGTTGTGCTGAAAACAGCTATTAATGCCTTAGAATTTAATTTTATGCTGTTAGAGATATAAAAACTCTTTTCAGCCTGGCTGAAATTTCAGCTACCAAGTGGATAAAGAAGATTACCTAGCAACAGCTCTACCCGTTTCGAAGCTGATACAACTGCAGTACAGAGAAGAATAGAAAATAATGAAGTGGGTTGTTTTTCAGGACAAAATGTCTTGTCTTTTCGTTCTCCCTGTTCCCTCTGTGGTAATCAAACTTTGCATCTGAGACAAATAATCAAAACAGGCTTTCTACTTTAAAACAGCATAACCTTGTGTATACCCAGCATTGTGTACATGCTGTTTATACTTATTTGGGCATCTCTAACTCTGTGTCACTGTTCAATAATTTACATTTAAGAAATCATTTTTAGTTCTGTTCATGACTCTTTGCTGTTATGTAGCAACCCATGCTAGCATGTTTTTCTAATTCTCCATGTTAGAGAACATGTATAGGTTGGGCCTGAGTTCAC
This sequence comes from Aleadryas rufinucha, assembly GCA_013397815.1. Lineage (NCBI taxonomy): Eukaryota > Metazoa > Chordata > Aves > Passeriformes > Aleadryas > Aleadryas rufinucha. The sequence continues at coordinate 28,034 of VZTH01003637.1, forward strand.
TGAGACTGGTAAGTCTTTCACTGAGGTTTAGAAAGACTAGAATGTGTGATGTAGTGGGTCTCTGACAAAACATCCAAATACATTTTAAAAATACAGTATTAAACTCATTTTAGCAGATCTGACTCCCAGAAAGTAGGAGGACATGTGAAGATTTTTCTCCCAAAGGGGATTTTTGAGAAGCTGTTTCTGCAGGGCTGAACTAGATACATGACTTCACAAAGTGACTTTTCTGAAGAAGTGTTAACATTTTCCAATAACAGCCTGCACTCTTTCAGTGTATAAAGATTGCAAACCCAAAACTTTAAACTACTCAGAGATCTTGGAAATTCATTTCAGGCAAGCACAGAGTAATTTTCTTACCTCCTTCCCTTTCTGGAAGAGCTTAATTTCTCTGAGTAATTCCCTAAAAGTCCATCTGGAAAATGACATTTTCATATCCATATTGAGTGAAGGTTTGAGTATAAGGATGATAAGGGGTTTTTTTGCATTAATCTTAATGTAGTTGCAGTAGGTAAAACCAGCAGTAGGAAGACGTGGCATAGACTCCACCTGTAGCTGTATGAACAGCAATGGACCACAGGCACTGCGTTCTCTGAGGCCAAGTCTATTCCACCGTGCCCATCATAAAATAGCACTGTTCTGTGAAGCCTAAAGTGGTGAGAATGTGAAAGGAGTATAGGAAGTTAGGAACTAAATTTTTTTCCCTTTCTCTAAGGGATGCTTGGATGACAAGAATTTACAACTTATACAACATCATTATTTAAAATTACATTTGACAGTTTATTCTTAAAGTTCTCTACATCAGTGGTGCTGCAGATGTAGGATACTCCTCCCTCTACTTAGGAGTGAAGCTTTTTTGGGAAAGAGTAGTATGTGTTCTTGTACAGCTTGTTCCACAATGCATACCAAGAGAAAGCGAAACTAACCTCACAAGAGCAATGTTTGAGCATCTGATTATATATATAGCCATACATACATATTACCATAACTTAATTTGTATAGAATATGTATATTCAGATTTGATTTTTAAAAAGCCTATGGGGCTGCCAGGCTGATCCCTCTGCTTTAGTCTGTATTCCCTTCCTTTGCCTTTGGCCAGTTTCTTGGGGTATTTTCAGGACTTCCAGCACCTCAAAAGAGAGACTGTGGTCTTCATTTCCTTTTGTACAGTGTGTTACACATATTTTGTATAATAAGGCCTTATAAATAAAATCAGGTCTGTTTGTATTTTCTCAGGTACTGTATTATAGCTTCTACATGTATTATTCTTCACAGGCTATATATTCACATACAAAATCATAGTATATGTATCTATAGGTACAAAATTATGATGCAGAAAGTCTGAGAGAGTGCCTATGGGTAGTAATCTTTTCTTTGTGCGACTGATCACATGAGAAAGATTTCTGCTGGTATAGCAACCCAGGTCTTAATCATCATGCATGCAGGTTTATAGGCTGAAACATTGACCCTCTCTTTGCTATTTCAGGCTGTAGAGGAGTGATAACCCTCTAACAGCTACTGCCTGCCCCATTCTGCCTCTTGCACTAACCAGGACCTCAGTTACTCCCTTAGTTTTAACCACAGCCTCCAGTCAAGGCAAGCTTTTTACTAAGGTGTCCATATTCAGGCAGTAGAGAAACTAGAAAGTGTAGCAACAGAACGCTGCTCTGCTTTGTGGAATCCAGTCACTCCCCAGCCCAGCTACAAAGACTATGAGTCATACTTTCCACTTAATTAAATTAGATGAGTTTCTCATCTATCATGTCATACTTTGCCCTACTGCTAGTCATCTGCCATCATGACATTTTAATTGTTTGATTACTTCATCCATACTCAAAGCGCACTACTATCATATGATTCATTTTATGCAGTAGAATGTTGGAGTCCCGGCCGGTGTCCCTGACACCGGCCGGGCTGGCCCAACGTTGCCCGGCGGTAGGAACGAAGAGGACTTCGTGCAGGTTCCAGGAGAGCTTTATTCCATCCGAGGGGCTGATGCGAAAGAGAGCTGTGCCCGGACAGATTTTGCTTTTCCCGGGACTCCAGCAGAGAATTCTGGGCAGGGGGGGCGGGACATAGGCGGGGCCCCAGAACACAGGGGAGAGGGGGGCAGGGCGTTCTGCGAGCCAGGGGAGCAGAAATGGGGGTCTGTCCTTTTGGGGAACCCTGTTATGGATCCTGCAGTAGAACATATATTCTTCAGTATTACATATGGATATTTTTTACAGTGTAGATTTCCATTGAAAAATCATCCTTCAGAGCTGATGCAAGTAAGGCCTCAGTTGTCTAGGTCAAACTGTAAGAACACTAGGGAGACCAGTGTTGGTCTTCCAGGAATGACAGGCATCTTGCTTATAAGCTTGGTGTCCAGCTTCTTATCTCTGATACATCAAACACACCATCATTTCAGCTGTAGAGGATCAATAGCAAGGCATCTTGTTTTTCAGGCCTGCAAATCAGTGCTTGAAGTCACAGCTGTTGTCTCTCTTCAAGCACACCAACCCTCTGGACAGACACCTTCTTCCCGGATAGATCTGCTGAGTAAATCAGTTACTAAGTAAATCATCTGCCATGTCTGCATGTCTTCGTCTAAGACTGGTAATGTCCCCCCTGTCAGTGTGAGAATTTCATCAGTGCAGCAGACGTGTTTGGTGGTGTAGACTGATATGTCTATGTCTATGTTTGGTGGTGTAGCCTGCTGATTATCCCAAGCATGATACCCAGTCCAGGGACCTGGATTTAAAGCAGCTCTGTCCCAAGCTCCCTCTGTGCTCCCTGCCCATACAGAGATTCACTCCACTGATTGAACTGACATTGTGATACCTTAGAGGCTTGAGCTGAGAGGAAACTTCAAGATTTAAATACACTTGAAAGAAGGCTGTATATATAGCATCCATTAGTCTGTTAATTTTATTACTCTTAGAAAAAGGAGGGTGTAGTCTATTTTCTACTGAATGTCTGGGTTGTCTTCTGTTTGAAATTTTATTAAGAACTGCATCATAACCTCACACTAGGGAATAATTCCAGGAGTTGATTTTGCTATTTTATGCTGTTTCCTATTTACTTTAGACAGGAAAAGTAACTGCTCTTACATCATTCCAAGTCTGTGAGGTCGTGGTGCCCCCTAATGTCCCGAAGACTAAAGACTGGTAATTTTGTTGCTGACTTTCTCTCAAAGCTCTCTGTAGGAACAACACTGTAAATGACATTTTATTTTCTCAAATATATTGCAGCACTCAAAGCTTTGTTTCGACATCTCTTTTTCATATTGTATACACATAAAGAATAAAACCACTTTCTTTTTAAATCTTATTTTCATTTTCAAACCTGAAAACATAATTTGACTCAGAAGTTAGGTTCTTAAATATTTCTTGACACCAAACAAATAGGAATTGATTTTAAAAAGTTGAGTTCCTAGAATTTTCTTTTCATTTTAAGTCAGTGCATACTCATACATTTTTAAATGTAGAAGCCTACATATGTATTAGAGAACATAACCATAAGCAACCATAATACTAACTTCCACTGAAATCTAAAACTATGCTTTAATTTTACTATTTTCAGTTGTGTTTTTTTTTTCTCATGATACCATTAGAATATCAGTAGTATTGGAATAAAACGCAACTACAGTAACAAAGTTAAAGTATTTATTCACCAGTACTCACCCATGCCCACAAAAGATTCATGCATGCTGAAATCAGTCATAAAGGAACATTGCACTCCTAAGTCAGTTTGCCATGAACATTAAACCAAATAAGTAAGGAATAAATCAATTGAATCAGTAAATAAAAAACCATATTTTTCTATGTTCCATGTACATAGAAACATGTATGTATGTACAAGCATATGGCATCAAGTCTCTTTCCAGGTGAACACCTACACCACAAAGTGGAAAAATAATATTATATGAATCATGTTGGCATACACTTAGCTTCTTTCACAGTTACTTTCCCTTAACTAAATCCTTTTGCAATCTCAGTTTAGCAAATAATCTGTTTGTTGGGGTTTTTTTGTTTGTTTTTTTAAGAAATGTATTTACATTTCTTAAAGATAAAATCAGAAATGTCTGTTTCATAGAGCATCGCAAGGGATGTTTTTCTTATTACATTCATTATTACTTTATGAACACATGGAAAATAATGCTATACTGAAGCAGAACAGTCATAGGGTCGTTGACCTGTATCACTATAGAAGAGGGCAACACCGTGTGTTCTTCCTTCAGGCAAAGTACCTAATTTATAAATTTTCTGTAGAACAAGTAACATACATTAATATTAGAAGTAGCTACATAATTTATGATATTAAAAGTGTAAGATTATTCATCAGCAACAATTTGGGTAAATGTTCCATATGTAATTAGAAAAAAGAGTTAAAATATGCGTGTGTGTGTGGTTCCTGTGTGGTATTATTTAAATGGTTTAAAGTCAAGGAAGAACAAAAACCCAGTTCCCCACTACCTAAACCAACATGGCTGAGCTGAAACCAAAGCAGTGACACACACGGCACAGAGGATGAACTACATCCTGGGAAAACAACTTCTTGATTGTAGTGTCTGCTCTGCCAGGAAAAGGATTAAAATTGGTGTGCAGAAACCAGAGTAAGTGTACGAGCATCTAAGTACCTCTATGAAAAAAGAAAATTGATATACAGTAAAGAGGAACTGTTATATCACAGGCTATTAACATGTTGCAGTTGTTTTCTCAAAGCAATCCTTGAAATGACTACTATGGCCACCCTCACACTTCTTGTTCAGACACAGCCATGTCAGCTTTGGAAAGTCACAGGAAGACACAAGGGACTTGGATTCCTCTGCTGGTACACCAGAAGAGTCAGATTGTTACTAACACCACAAAGGCAAGCAGGACATGCCTGTTCATAGAGTGTTTGATGTCACACACAAACATCACCTAATGCCTGCGTAAATAGTTTCAAAGTGTCTAATATGCCAAAGTCCATATATATATGCATATAACAAGTAACATCAGCTGTAAACAATTATTTGCCTTGTGCTTTGCTAAATAAAATATACCCTCCCATTTTAACTATATATATTATATATATAAAACATGGTATTTCTGATCTGAAGCTCTTACACTCGTTTCAAAGCACATCAGAATCTTAAAATCTTAAATCTGTATGATGAGATTACTGCTTGTTCATGATATTGTTTAGCACTAACCTTCCCTCTGCAAATGGTTTCATTCCTAATTTTGCCATACTGCTGTTGCTCCTGTACATCACTTCCAATTTACTGAAATCAGATACTGAGTATCTTGCTGTTGCTCTTTACTTATCGCTCTTTCTGAACATGCCTTGCACTCCAGTTTCCCTTTCTTTTCTGGCTGGTCTTCGGCACCACCTCGTGTCTGACTTGTTGCATGTTTGTTCTGTAAAGGAAAATAAGCACCTTATTTCAAACAGCATAAAGTAACATTATAATCGAAGTGCATTTAGCAGTTAGGGAAAATAGTATGATTAATTTTTAGCTGCAGCAAGACCTTTAATTTTAGCTAGGATGAGAAGATTAGTATCTGATGATGACAAAAGCCTTAGAAGACAAAATTCAGAAACTTCTAACATAGTATGAGAACCTAATGACTCAGTTATGCAAACTACCTAACTGAATACCTCAATTACAATGAGAGGATATTCTAGGGAAGAAACTATGTCTAATAAAATCCAGTTATAAAACACAGGAGGAAAATGTGTAAAGAAGTTTGTAATAAATTCTAGACAGATGAAATTATTGCCATTGTTTTAATGTATTCACAGAACCTAAGGGCTTCCTATTGTCTGTTCACACAACTCTGGTTAGTTCTGCAAGCTGTGGCACCTACTGACTTGCAAAGGCAGCACACCTGTCTTATGGCAAAACAGAAAGTCCAGACAGAACAGTACTGAAATGTAAGTAACTGGAAAATTAGGTACAAAAATAATCTCTTGCTGTTGTTTCCTAATGCTTCATTGAAGCCACCTGTACTGGTTTTGGCTGAGATAGTTAATTTTCATAGTAGTAGCTTGTAGGGTGCTGCATTTTGCATTTGTGACCAGAACAGTACTGGGAACATGGGGATGTTTTAGCTAATGCTGAAAAGGTCTTGCACAGCATCAAAACCTTTTCTGTTTCTCATGCTGCCCTGACAGTGAGCAGGCTGAGGGTGCACAGGAATTTGTCAGGGGACACAGCTGGAACAGCAGACCCCAGCTGACCAAAGGGATATCTCAGACCATATGATGTTGCTCTCAGCAATAAAAAATGGGAGAAGGAGGAGGAAGGAGGGGACATTTGGAGTTATGGGTTTTTTTCTTCCCAAGTCACCATTGTCAGTAATGAAGCCCAGCTTTCCTGGGAATGGCTAAATACATGCCTGCCAATGGGAAATAGTAATCAGTTCCTTACTTTTCCTTATATTTATCTCAACCCCTGAGCTTTCTCACTGTTACCTTTCTGATTCTGTCCCGCATCTCACTACAGGGGGGAGAGAGCAAGTGGCTGTGTGGGCTTAGTTGCTACAGGAGTTAAACCGGGCCTCACCTTATGTAGAGGAATGGCTTGCCTCTCGAGGGCATTCGCTTTTGGAATCCCAAGAAAATCTGCACAACCAAGACTGGTGTTTAGAACTAACAACATAGACGAACAATAGTCCCTTGAGCCACAGAAGAACAATAGTCCTATAGAAGAACAATAGTCCTATAGAAGAACAATAGTCCCTTGAGTCACGTATCCTTGGGGAAGTAGATACAAATATACTATCATACTAACTTGATACAATGTATGTTATCATGCTGACTTAGCTGACTACAATACAGAAGCTGCAGAAAAGAGGTAATAGTAGGCATACGCTTTAAAAGCCAATCAAAGAACAGAAAGCTGCTCGTGAACAAGACCTTCAAACCAATCAGCTATTAACCAAGGGCGCGTGAACAAAGTGACTAACCAATCGGACAATGCGTGAACAACATATGATGATAATAGAAAATGTATAAAAAGGATACTATACTAAACAATAAACGGAACAAGTTGCTAACTCATATTTGAGTCGTCTCTTGATTCCCAAAGCCCGTCTCCTACAACCTCAAATATTCCTTTCACGTGGACAAACACTGCCAGGCTACAATTCTTCAACTGAGTCCAGGTAATAGACCTCTTAAAGCCCATGGAGAATTTTCACTAGCATTCTCTATGGAAACAAAGTTTTTGTTAAGCATACCTATCTGCATGCCATCTCCCTGGGTGTGCTTTTTCACAAAAGCAACAGAGGGCCCAGGACAGAGGTATCTCTGCTACACTAGCAAGCCTGTTACATCCAGATTAGAATAAACTGCACTACTAGAAGGGTCCACCTTTTTCCACCTCCACTTCTGGCTACAAGGGAACATACGGCAAAAACTGAAAGCAGAGGAATTATGTCTGTCCAAGCCTCCAGCCGTTTTCAGCTCAGGCTGTTTCCCAAACCTGATGCAGCCTGCTACTTCAGTAGCCATGGATTACATTCTCTTTCAAGCCCCTGCTCAGTCTCCCCTGAGACATGTGTAAATTCTGCATTTGCCAGCTGCTCCTGTGGCTGGACAGATGATGCCCCCAGCTGCTTCCAGCTGAGCTCCTGTTACTTTCCTGTATTAGCTTCAAGGTGCTCACTCAGAATCTATTAGGTTGGAAAAGTCTTCTGAGATCGAGTTCAACCTATGACCGAACACCACCACTTCAACCAGACCATGGCACCAAGTACCACGTCCCATCTCTCCGTAAACACCTCCAGGGATGGTGACTCTCTCACCTCCCTAGGCAGGCCATTCAAATGCTTAATCATCCTTGTGAAGAAATTCTTCCTAATGTCTACCCTAAACCTCCCCTGGTGCAGCTTATCACAATGTCCTCTTGTGCTATTGCTGGTTGCCTGAATCCCAGCTGGCTGCAGCCCCCTTTCAGGGAGCCATAGAGAGCAGCCCTGAGCCTCCTTTTCTCCAGGCTAAACACCCCCAGCTCTCTCAGGCGCTTCTTATAGGACTTGTGCTCCAGCCCTCTCCACCAGCTTCGTGGCCCCTCTCTGGGCAAAGAGGAGGAGCTTGTAGCAGTTCATGACTCCCTCCCTTCCAGCCCACCCCTCTCCTCAGGCGGAGGAGCCCCAGTTTATGCTGCCCTCTTCCCGGCCGGGCACCACCCCCGGTCCCGGAGCCCCGGAAGCGGAAGCGGCTCCCGGCGCTCCGTGTGCGGCGGCGGCCGAGGCGGAGCCGGGTCTGAATGGAGGCGCCGCGGGCGAGGGGCCGCTGAGCGCCCCGCGGCCGCCCCGCACCCTGCGCCCCCTCCCCG
>VZTH01003637.1:37627-245107 GCA_013397815.1 Aleadryas rufinucha
GCCCCGGGGCGGCCGCGGGCGCGGCCCCCTTCCCTGCGGCGCTCCGCTGCCCGGCGGTTCCGCTCCTCCTCAGCGCCGGGGGCCGCCGCGGCCTCTTGCCCCTGTCCCGGCCGGAGCTCTTTGTCCCGGGGCTACGGCTGTGCCGTGCCGCCCCCTCCCGTCCCCCCGAGCTCCTGGCCGGTGTTTGTCCCGGAGCTGACTCCCTTTGGGCGGCTGTTCTTAAAGCCCGACCCGCAGCAGCACTTTCCCTTCTGTGCCGCGGTNGGCGCTCCGCTGCCCGGCGGTTCCGCTCCTCCTCAGCGCCGGGGGCCGCCGCGGCCTCTTGCCCCTGTCCCGGCCGGAGCTCTTTGTCCCGGGGCTACGGCTGTGCCGTGCCGCCCCCTCCCGTCCCCCCGAGCTCCTGGCCGGTGTTTGTCCCGGAGCTGACTCCCTTTGGGCGGCTGTTCTTAAAGCCCGACCCGCAGCAGCACTTTGCCTTCTGTGCCGGGCTCGCCTTCCCTTCGGCCGGTGCCCCCCTCTGCCACGGACTCGCTCCGGCTCCCCTGCAGGGGTGCGGGCCCCTTCCTGTTCCTCGGAGCCGTAGTGCTGGGCTCTCGCTTCGCACTGGTTCAGTTTCGGGCTAAAACTTTTCCTGTCACATCTGGTGAGAGAGGCGACAGCCAGGCATGCAGAAGGTGCCATACTGGAGCTACTAAGCTAGTCAGAGGCTTGGAGCATCTCTTATGAGGAAAAGCTAAGGGAGCTGAGTTTGTTCAGCCTCGAGAAGAGGTGACCTCATTAATATGTATAAATGTCTAAAACGGGGTGTCAGGAAGATGGATCCTTGCTCTTCTCGGGGGTGCCAAGCAATAGGACAAGAGGCAGTGGGCAGAAATTGATGCACAGGAAGTTCCATGTGAAGAGAGAGATTGTGAGTCTAAAGCTTATGAGAGATTGTGGGGTCTCTCTTACTGGAGATAGTCAAGAGCCATCTGGGTGCAACCCTGTGCCATGTGCTCTAGGATGCTCTGATGGAGCAGGGAGGTTGGACCAGATGACTCTCTGTGGTCTCCTCCACCCTGACCAATTCTGATACCAGTCCTCTGTGCAGCCTCTTCCATGTTTGGTTCTCTTTGTCCTGAAGGCTCTGAACTCTTACCTGTGTTGATTTGTTACTCTGCTGACTGACAGTTCCCTTCTAGTCACCAGTGTGTTCCTGGGTTCTTTAGCTGAAAAATGAGTTAAAGTGTTGTACTCCAGTGTTAAACTTGTATTTCAGGGTTTGTCAGTGGTTGCTGCCTTCTTGGATATTCTTGCCCATAACGCACTGTCTCGGTTGTTACTCGCTATCCGGTCTTCTGGCATCTAGTGGCAGTGAATTCTGTATCATCTAGACACGCATTTTTGATAGTATGTTAACTGTCATACTGACTTCAGATGAATGTTTCCTCTGCTGCCTATTATGAGATGGAGTAAACAAATGTCTCTCTTTTGAGTTTTCTCAAGTTCTTTTCTTCATAATGCAAGCAGTTCCAACCCCCAGTTGTGTGGTTTTTTTTCTCCAATATTTTCTACTTTTCACTCCTTTCATATGCCTTTCTGTGATAATGTAAAGGTATGTTTTCAAAACACAAGACATGCTACTCAGCTTGCTGTTTTAACTGACACTGTGCCATGATTTGCTTAATAGTTGCAACTCCCATGCTTTCTATCCCACATTTCCACATCATCTTACATTTTTTGATGGTGGTTGTTTGTGGAATGGAAAACACTGATGACTTTATTTAGAACCTAGTGAGACATCTCAGTAGGTTTAATCTTCAGTAATCATCAATATGCATTATTTGTCATTTATCAGTATTTAACCTCAGTGGTTCATTTTGTGGGTTGCTGGTTTCCCTCAAGTTTCTTATACTTCTCTGAACTTCGCTCAATTAAATAACAGTGTTGTTGGATCGTTCATATCCGTTATCTCTTTCTCCTGATCATGGCCACATGCATTACTTTGTATCTAGTAAGAGAGATTTGATAGCCTAAGCCTTTGAACATTACAAAAACAGACAGATTCTTTATTCTGTGTTTTTCTTCTCAGCAAGTTCTTGATCTCTGTTAGTTGTGGCTTTTGTTTGTCTGTCTTTTGAGCCATGGTTTCTCAGAAATAGCAACCTAGAGTAAGCAAGAATGAGGGTCATCACCGTGTCATCTGCTGTGCCATCATTGCTTGTGTGTTTGTTTATTCAGGAACTGCAAGGTAATTCTTTTCCATTCCATGCGATCATGCACAGGAAGTTAATGCACAATAAAAAACCTGAAAATGCTTGGCTGATTTCTTTGGGTGCTTTATCAGGATGTGTTCCCATTCACCTGATTTTTAGTTTTTTAGTGTGTACAACTTATCAGAAGTAATAGTATGCCATCGGTCTTCTTCCCTTTTTGCTATTTTACGTTCAAAGACATCTAGTAGTTTCATGGGAGATAATTTTTAGGGTGTAATTGATGTTGGTACTATCTCCCAGGTGTGTTGCATTCAGGTTTTAATTAGTGTTTAAGTCAAATTTCTAAGCACCTGTATGCCACTTTATTTCCATCTGATAGTGTGTTAGTAATAATGTTGCTAAGCGAGGTTTGTATGGCTTCTGTGGACTGATACTCATCAAGTGTTTGATCGTGCTTTTGTCTTATGGTTGTGGTGTCTAGAATTTCTAGATGACCTCAATACAAGTCCTAATGAGGCCTGAAACTCTTCTGTTGGTGAGATTGGGTTCATTCAGATTAACAGGACTCTATCCTGGACAAGGATCTACATCTCCCATTATTTTCCAGTTCACTTCTTTAAATATTGGTTGTTTTCTGCCACTTTCTGGTTTTGTGGTACAGCAATTCCTCAGAATCACACATTTTCACATTTATTGCACTGTAGTAGAATTTCAGTTATTTTGATGAAAAGAGCTTTCTCTGAATGCTTAGATCTGAAGTGATCAAGTTACTTCAGCCTTACTGCCTTGGCATCACCATCTCTGCAGGTACCTGCTTTTCATGACCACTGAAAACCCATTCTCTTTTGATTTTGCCGTGGAAAGTGCTAGCAAGATACAGAAGAGAAGTGTCTCAGCAGTGTTTTCCAGCCTCCTTCTATTGATGCATGTTAGTTAATCTTGTTCTGGATATATATGTAGCATGCAGAACTGTGGGATATTATGGAAAACATCCATATTGCATATGAGAAAGTACCTTAAATAAGAGTAATGCTTCTGGTTCAGGACGTTTCTGAGCTATAACTTGTTGTAGTTGGGGAGAATAATCTGATGATTGATTGTCATTGTCATTGATTTACTCTCTCTCCTAGTTGTCTGTTACTGGCCTGCGTTGGTGATGACATACTGGGTCAAATGGATGCTTTGATCCAGTATAGTTCTCTTGAATCAAAAAACTTACTTTTTAGAGATGTTAGAATTTTTTAATTGTGGATTTTACTGTTTAATTTTATTCAAATTTACTTAACCTCAGTCACTTTACCCAGTCTAGCCTTCCTAATCAATGCTCCAGCTAAACATACCAAGCTCATACATAGTTATGTATGTCATGTTTTGAGTTGATAGCTTCATGTCACAGAAAATTAGGCTAAATTAAGAGTGTTTTTTTCAGTGGTATGCTCTAAAATTTAAATTTGAAGATAAAAAATGTGACAAAGTTAGAGCAAGTACATGTAGAAAATGTGATGTCTTACATTGTTCACTTCAATTTCTCTCAGATTTATCCACTTGATGTCTGTGCTCTGATATACTGAGCTCTTATTTTTAGAATTTTTACCTGTTTTTCAACCTAAAGAAATACCTGTTAGACAGGTAACTGATTTGGAAAATGATTTTTAATAGCCACTTTCCAAAACTATTTGACAAATTTGAACTTAATTGTGGAAGTAGGTAATCATCAGTTATCAGGGTTCTAGTCACATTTTGAAGTTAGTTTGGTAATTCTATTGAGGTGTTAGAATTAGTGTCATAATTTAGTTTAGATACTCAAATGACTTGGGATGCTTTGATATCCATGTTAAGTATCACTTTGTTATTGTCGGATCACCTAATTCAACATAGGATTTTTAATCTCCAAAAGCTTATGCAGGGAGGCTTGTGTTCCAATCAGTTGTTATTACATCACTTCTTTAGCATAGGACGTAAGGCAAAACTGTAGAAAAGACAGTAGCTACTGCCTCATTTAGACTTGTCCATATAACTCAAAAAGTTTAGAACTCTTTCTCAGAATTAAAGCTTAGATTTTCAGTAGTTTAATGAGAGGCTTGTATGCACACGGGGAAGGAGGGTTTTCAAGCTTCTGTACAAAAACCATATAGCAGATTTTCCAGGTAGAGAAGAAGGAACTGGAATTTATAAAAGCTGAGCACCTAAATACTTCCAAAGATCTGTGTTTGAGCTTTGGAAGTGATCGTAAATGGGCTTTATATGAAATATTCATCACTTCCACAGCTGTCTGTAGGTATTCAAATGCTGCAGGGGATGCTGAGCAGACTACTTTGTCTGTCTTTTCCTGTCAGTGAACAGGAATGTATTTTGGTTGCTCAAAAAGAAATCAGAGTGCAAATCAGATGTTAAATCAAGGTTTGCTACTAGAAAGAATGAACATGTTCATTCTCTGTTCCAGAAGGTGGAGAACAGGAGAGTCTTCAGTGCAACTGTACAGTCTCTAATCAGATGCTGCAGGAAACAATTGTAACCTCCAGGCACTTTTCCAACTCTTCTCTTTTCCCAGCATTCTGTAAAGGATGGTGGTCTTCTTGTGTAGCCATTGACTCTTTTGTCAGTGCAGCTCCTTTTCTCGAGTGCCTTGGCTAAAAAGTTTAGTTACATTCTTTGTGTTCTCTAATGAATGAGTAGATGTGTTAGTATGGGTTTGACAAGTGGCAAAGTCAAAAAACTTTCAAGCACGATGTTGTTTTGCAAAAATTAGGGTGATTATAGATTTTTGTATTTAGATAATGTAAATTTAGGATTTGCATAATCAGTCTGTACAGAGGAATATTACAAGTTAAAGTGGAAGGGCTAATAGAGAGAGAGGTGGCAAGGAACACAAGCAACAAAATTAGATAGTTGAAGAAATGAGGAATTGGAGAGGAGGTGTCCAACCCAACAGCCTTTACCAGGGTGGATGGAGGGTGTGTAACTGTTGGGATGAAAAGGCAAAGGGCAATAAAGCCAAGTTTTTCTAATAGTCAAACAAGCTGAAGTGACTATAATTTATTACCATTTAATGTGAGTGTTGACTGTATGACAGAATAACTCTCCTTTTAGCTGTAAATTTTGGAACGGTCTCAGACAGGTGAACAGTGAAGATGTGTCTCACGTTGCTCGCTAACATCTAACCTGAGCTAACCAGTTGCATAAAGCTTCTTAGTTTCCACATCTGTCTGTCTTCTGTGGTTTCCAATGTCTTTTTCGTGGAAGGTAGATGCTTATTTGAGACTACATAGAGTGTTGATAAAATTTTTTTTGCAGGGATATTTACTGTATGTTGTATTTGCAGGTGAACAAAGCTGATGTTTACATGATTGGATGACGAACTGCCATTTTAAAATGCTATTTTATTGTTTTTAACTGTACTGAGTTTAAATTTTCTATATTCTGTTATGCTGTAGCTCCCCAGCTTAAATCACACTAAAAGTTAGCTAAAAGTGTTAAATTACTATTTTAGATGAACTGACGTGTATTTCCTTTAAACTTCTAAACTTGTGAATTCTGAGAACTCATAACTAAAACATTTTCCAGTTTACTGTTGATAGTACTATTTCTGCAATTATTTATTATTGAAGGTGAACGTCTGTGTCCACTCAGCATGTTGCTTTGAAATCGCTAAGTTGTAACTCTACATATGCATAAAATACTGCAAAATTTGATTATCTTTCATAGGGAAGTTTTTACCTTTGAAGACAATGTTAGGACCAAGATACGATGAACAGGTTGCTGAAGAAAATCGTTTTCACCCGAGTATGTTATCCAACTACTTAAAGAGTCTGAAGGTAAAGTTAAATTTTCTAATACTTGAAACATTGCTTTCATTATTAGTGTTTACTCAAGTGTTGCTTTTCACATTTAAGGAAAAATGGTCGATGGCTTCGTTTGGGACACCTGTACAGAAAATTTTTTTTGTTTGTTTACATTTCCAGGTCTTCTCTGCAATTAGTAGATTTCCAAAAATGTTTTCTTACAGGTCAGAATTCTCGAGACTAAACAAACCCAGCTCCCTCAGCTGTTCTTCGTAAGAGACCCTTCATGAGCCTTGTTGCCCTTCTCTGGACACCCTCCAGCACCTCAGTGTCCTTTTTAAAGTGAGGGGCCCAGAATTAAACACAGCACTCAAGGTGTGGCCTCACCATTGCAGAGTACAGGGAGACGATCCCTGCCCTGGTCCTGCTGGCCACACTGTTGCTGATACAGGCCAGGTGCCATTGGCCTTGGCTGCCTGGGCAGCACAATTTTGGCTGATATTGAGCCATCTGTCAGCCAGCACTCCCATGTCCCTTTCTGCCAAGCAGCTCTCAAGCCACTCCTCCCCCCACCTGTAGTGCTGCCTGGGGTTGCTGTGACCCAAGCGCAGGACCCATCACTTTGCCTTGTTGAACCTCGTCGCATCCACCACTACAGACTTCTGGCTCTGGCTCACTTCTTCATTCTCTGTTTTGCCCATTTCTGTCCGTGTGCTTCAGTTTGCTTGTTGTTCTGCAGTGTAGCACAACTGTGACAATAAAGGTGGGGAACAAGACCTTTCCAGCCTTTCATGTAGGTCTCTGAAGAGTTGTGCCCAGTCCAGTGCATCTGGAGACCTGGGGACATGGGATTTTGAGTCTGCCAGGCAAAGAAAGGCCTACCACCTAGTTAATTTAATTGGTTATTAAACTTTATATAGAAGTTTAGTGCCATTTGTTTTGATTGTATCTATGAGATTAATCATGGAAGTGATGTTTTTTGGGGGGCCCCACAGCTGAGCTAGTCTGTGCAGGGTGTTCACTGCCTCTGCCCAGAGGCTACACACCCAAAACCTGTCCTCCTCCCCCAGTTGGGGGGAGAGTCTGTGCAGACCTGGCAGCAGATAAGCCTGGGGCTATGGCTCCACCCCGAAGCTGCTGGGTTTAATTCTGTGGAAGTATTCTTCTCCCCCAATAGTGTCACCTTTATCTTATCTCAGATCGACTTACAGTCCAGGGCCTCAGTCAGGGGGCCCATTCAGGGTGGGCTTTGCTGGTGCAGCTTTTGTTGGTGTCGCTTCATTATACAGTTTTAATGGACAAAAATCCTTCATAAAAATGTTTAAGCCATAAACTATTATATTTCAGTCTCTGATGTGCATCTAAATTCTACTTGAGTTCCTCTTTTATGTATTATGTTATTTTTGACTCTGACTGGATTTGATAGGCATACCTGGAAATTTTCCCAAACCAGTCTTATTCATGGTTTAAAGTAATTTAAAATTCTGTGTATATTTTGAAGTTACAGAGAACTTCACGGCCTTACTCAGAGTTTCTAAATGCTTGCTTCAGTAGTGATTTCCGAAAAACAAAATTTGTGGTGAGACTTTATAGCCTTGCCAGTAGTCACATCTATCAGTTCTGTGGTGATGCTACAAATTTGTCATGTCTTGAGTGACATCAGATTATTAGAATTTGATAGTAAAATTAGTAGCATGAGGATCCCCGCTTATATTTTGGTAATTTTGATTAACAAGCAGAACACAGAATTTCTCTCAGACTCTCTGTTCTCGTCAAATCTATTACATTGTATTGGACCCTGGCATTGTTGATGAGTGTTTGCTATTTGAAAAGATATGTATTTTTTAAATTTGCCAAGTTGTGTAGTGGTTACTGGAGTGCTCTGTTTGTAGATCAGCAGTTTACCAACAAGCCAGGAATGAAATAAATGTGAAATTGAGGAGCCCTCGCAGAGTGAATGTTCCCACCCAAGGCGAAAGTAGCTCTCTGTTCATGGTTCTTGTAATTTTACTGCAGTGTGTTTTTTACTGATAATATTTTGCAGATGAATTACTTCTGAAAACTGGTTATTACTTATGTCCATATAATTTAGCTCCCAAATAAAAGACTTCAGCAGAAACTTTTACATCTGGGTTTCTGTAATAGAGAGATATTGCTGTTAGCACAGATTTTTGAAGGTACCGGTTCAGCATTTAACATAACACCTGTCTGGGTGGAACTGTCTCAACCAAGCTTCCTGTGTAATTCCTTTTCTCATGGAGCTTGTTGCTGAAAATCTGAATGTTAGAAACTGATTTGATTAGCCATGGCAGCCCCATTTTTCTTCTGATTGCCAATATTGGCATAGTATCTTGAGCAACTGGTGACAGCATGAATAATTTATTTATTTTTTTATTTATTTCTTGAGTAGGTAGGTTAGTACAGTTAATGCTTTATACAGGTAGATTTATTTCTGTCACAAAGGGCTAGGACATTAGTTAACTCAGTGTTTGGGTAATTAGTATGCTCAAGTTACAGAATTCCTATTACGAAAACTACTTACCAATTTTCAGCCACATTATTGTTTTCACAGATACATTCAATCACTGATCTAAACTGTTTTCCTCAAATAATAAATGCAATAAAAAGTTCCTGAAACTGGAGTGAATTCAGTGTATTGTAGTATGTTCTCTCCTTCTTGGGGAGGGTGTTTTCAGTCTCCAGTGTCTAAGGAGAAATTTCTGGGGTCGTACAGGGGAACCTAGCAAAGCCCATTTAATTGCACAGCACCAGAAGAGCACATACATAAGACATTAATAGCTGGAGATATGTGGAATGTGAGGAAGTGAGGGGAAAGCTTTTATTTTGTTCCAGTGGTACCGGTGGTTTTTTTTCATGGATTTTTTGAAAATCATAGTTGTATACTTTTATATGTTACATAATCCCCCCGTTCTTAAAAAAATTCTTTATAATTTTCTTGTGCTTTTCATTCTCTAAATTGTAGTGTGTTATGTGCAGTCAATCCCATGGACTGAGAATGCAAATGATTTGACTTTCTCTAAAGCAGGGAAATTGCTTTCAGGCCTTATATGCTCTATATGCTGTAAATGCTTTTATAGCTTTGGATAAATTACACTGGCTGCCTGTTTGCCTTACTCCATGAAATGTGTGAGGAATAGTGTCACTTCTCATGAGCTGCAGTTGTATGTGATTGAAATGATCTGTAATAATGGCAAAAGAATATCAGGTGAGAAGTCCTACAGTCCTGAGTTAAGTAGTCTTGGAGATATTTGCAAAATGCTGTGGGGAATGGAGGAGGAGGAAAGTGATCATTGAATTAATTGCCTGTGTATAATTCCTACAGAATTAATCACTGTCTAGCGTGCTGTCAGTCTCCATGTTTAGCAGCTTGGTTGACACTTTGAAGTTTCAGGTGGTATGACATTGTTTTCATGTGGACCCCCTTCTGAGGTAGTTAGTATTTCTGCAAAACATAGTAATAAGAGTAAATAAAGTATTCTGAATACAATATGTAGAGTTTACAATGAGAAATTCTGAACTAATCTGGGTATTACTTTAGAAGTCTTAATGCTGTTGACATAACATCATGATGCTTTTTAATATTTGATAAATAAAAGTAATATGAAAGTATATAAGTATTACAAACATATATCATCAGAACTTTGAACACCGTGGAGAACTAGCTCTTAGATAATTTGAACTTTCCCTTAGGGGTCTACTAAACAATATATTCATGTGAAACAGCTGTTTCTGAACTGTATTCTAGTTATAATTGGATTTTACTTTTTCTGAATTGTGTGGAAATGGTGTTTTACTTTGTAATTCTTCCAACAGCACTGCTAAATTATTGTCAGTCTGTTGGTGCTACCTGAAAGCATGACATTAAGCTTTTTGCCCAAAAGCAATGGCTTGCACTTACAAGACAGGAGACCAGAAATACTTTCTTTGCACAGATGTGTTAGTGAGCTGTTTTTGCACAGTAATACTGGTAGGTTTGTTGTTGGAATTTTCATTTGGTACAAGGATCAGTAGGATATACTTTGATACTGTGTGTGTTTTGTGCCACCCAGTGGAATTTCTGCTTTCCAGCCTTCTTTTTAAAAACATAATAACTTCCACAAGGCTCTTTAAAAGACCTGTTTTACAGCTATAAAAACTAACGCTAAAAAAGTAAGTTGATGCACAAGGGGACACATTAGGGTAGACTGGACAAGGCATGCTGGATTCCAGTACGCTCTAACGTCTGAGTGGTTGGCACTGTCACCTTAACTGCTGACAGCATCTTTGAATATCTGAAGTTGTTTTGCATTTTAGCTTTAAATAAGATGTTTCTAAGAATTTAATTAATTTGATTAATTTTAAGCTTGAAAATGTGTTCATCATTTTGCATTGTTTTGCATTCAGATAGGTAAATTAAAATGAGTTATTGTTTCAGTGAGTGTACTTATATGTAAGTCTCAGTGGTTAATTTTTCTTACGGTACTTTCACTATGCCAGTGTTTAGTATTGTTCTACTTTTCATAAGAGCACTTGATTCCATCTCGTTTGTCTTTTTAGCATGTTAAAGTAATTCTTTACCAGACTTTCCTGCTGTTAGCAGATCTTCCTTGTTTAGAATCATTGGTTGGAGCAAACTGAAGTTTTTGAATTGATGACTAGTGTTAATTTAGACACCAGCTCTAACAAAGAAATACAGTTGTCTGTAATTGTGGTAAAATACAGATTTTATGAACAAATGCAATATTTAATAATTTTTAAACTAACAAATGTAGCCTGTGGTTGCTTTTAATTATTATGTTTTTAGCCATTTAGTATTTATGCACTGGTATTTAAACCACATATATAAGCTTGTTGTTTTGTTGTTGTTGTTTTTTTTAGGTTAAAATGGGTTTGCTGGTAGACTTGACCAACACCACTAGATTCTATGATAGAAATGATATAGAGAAAGAGGGAATTAAATATATAAAGCTGCAGTGTAAAGGGTAAGTTGTGTGCACTTTTAAATTAATTCTTTGGCTTTTAATTTGAAAGATCACACTGAAGAAATTAATTTCTTTTTTCTCTTCTTCCCTGTCCCCCAGGTATCTCCTAATCCATGTTTTCTTGTGTTTTTCAGGCATGGTGAGTGCCCTACACCTGAGAATACAGAAACATTTATCCGTGTATGCGAACACTTCAGTGATAAGAATCCTTCAGAGCTTATAGGTACGTCTTACATCCATCTTGTACCCATCATTAGTTTTTACTCTTAGTTTATTTCATATTTGCTCATAACTGTGGGCTCTTATTCTTAGAAGTCTGAGCAATTTCCTCAGTACAGTGCTTATGCATATATAAATTTGATTGCTTTTATTGTGAAATTAATATATTTCTTTTTTTTACAGAAAGTAGTATGTTTCTGCATCCATCAGTTTGATAACAGCTATTGACTTAATGCAGAAAACTATACAGGCCCAAGAGCTGTCTACAAATAGATGATACTTGCACTGTGGTTTTGTAACTTCTGCTGATACAAACGCAAGTTATGTATTGTGTTGACGTTTGGTGGTCTGGTTTACTTAAAGTTATATTTGGTAACTGAATTATCAGAGATTCTTAAGCAAGTCTCACAAAACTGGTAGTAGATACTAGGCTAAGTTTTTCTCCTGTGGTATACTTGTCATGCAGTGAATATTTGAATGTTCTAAGCATACTTTATTTTTTATCCAGATAGAAATAAGTTCCGAGTTTAATTTGTGTTCCTTCTAGTTTTAGTTAAAACTGTTTTACTGTGGTTTTTGTTAATCATATTAATATTAATCTCTATCTGCAAACTATCAGAGACAAGAAATTACTTTCCAGGTGAGTTTCCAGAGTCAGAATGGGTGTTGTCCTCAATCGTCTTGGATGATAATTTTACAGCCTTCTTGAATGTGAGTGTCTCTGCGACTTAGGAGTACATGTAACAGTTGTTTGTGCAGGTGTCATTGCTAAGAGCTTGGTAAACTAAGCTGGTATGTTCATGCAGTTTAGGATTCATCCAGATAAATGGTAGGATAGCTGAAGTTGTTAGAGGGGATCGTGGAAATCAGCTACTCAGTTGCCCTTCTTTAGAACAGCTTTCTCAGGACCATGCCCATTTGGCTTTTGACCAGCTTGAAGTCTCCACAACTTTTTCTGGCAGCGTCTTCCAGTGTTTGCTAACTCTTACAATATACAGGTGTTTTTTTCTCATGTCGAAACAGTATTTATTGTATTTCAGTTTGTAGCCATTGCTTCTTGTTCTGTTGCAGGATATGATACCACTGAGAATTTTTTTTTTGAGTGCTTGAGAGATTTAATTTGGTCACACATTTTTTCACTTAGTTTTCTGTTAGGTACTTTCTTACTTCTTTATTGCACACAGAATGCAGTTTAATTTGAGACTGTTGTGGTTTAACTCTAGCCAGCAGCCAAGCCCCATGCAGCTGCTCCCTCACTCCCCCACCAGTGGGACTGGGGAGAGAATCAGAAGGGTAATGGTAGAGAACTCACGAGTTGAGATAAAGACAGTTCCATAGGGAAAGCAAAAGCCATGCACACAAGCAAAGTAAAACAAGGAATGAATTCACTGCTTCCCATGGGCAGGTGGCTGTTCAGCCATCCCCAGGAGAGCAGGGCCCCATCATGTGTAACAGTGACATGGGAAGACAAATGCTATCACTTTGAATGTCCCCCCATTCCTCCTTCTTTCTCCCTCTTTATGCACTGAGCATGATGTTTTGTGGTCTGGAATGTCCCTTTGGTCAGTTTGGGTCACCTGTCCCAGCTGTGTCTCCTCCCAACTTCCCAGGCACCCCTAACTTCCTCACCAGCACAGCAGCACAAAAATCAGAAAAGGCCTTGGCTCTGTGTAAGCCCTGCTCAGCAATAACAAAAACATCTCTATATCCACCCTGTGTTCAGCACAAATCCAAAACACAGCCCTATACCAGCAACTGTGAAGAAAATTAACTCTGCTTCAGTTGAAACCAGCACAGAGACCTATGCGTTCTCTGAACGGTAACACAACTGTGTGGTTTAAAAACTGAGGAACTGCTAAATGGGAGCGAGTGGGACCAGTCACCAACAGTATTTCAAAAATTACACTAGAAGCAAGATACTGTTGGTGACTGGTCCCACTTTTCTTCGTTTAGCAATTCCTTGTTTTCATTCTCCTTTTGCAGTTCTTCCACTTGGTCCTCCAATAATATTTTAGAAGTTGAAAAAGTGGTTATGGTTAGAAGTTTATATAGTGCATGGATAGCATGGTGATATCCTGTAAGTAGCAGATCCATTTAGCTGGTATTTCAACTTATAAAATGCCATTTTTAGTGTTGAGTCACTAACTTTTTGGATTTGATGAATTTTGGAATGTTTTTCCATTATTTAGATGTTTCACCTCTATAGGGGAGAAAAGTCGATTAGAAAGAGCCAAGGAGAAAATAGTATGTTGACTAAACTTTTGAAGAACATGTTGCTTAGGCTTTCATAGTAAAAGAGGAATGTTGGAATTTTCCATTTCTCTTCTGTGAATTACTGATATTTGTCGTTTTGGGCACTTGTTTTCTCTGACAGAGTATTAGAGGGACTGGTGTGGAGGATGTTTTTATCAAAAGTGAAAGCAGTCTACAGCAGTGATAGTCCTGCACCCTGTGTGATCTTTCTCTTCCAAGCCATTGGTCTCATGCTGAGATGCTTCTTATCTTTGTCATATGTATAAAATCATTGACCTAAGCTTCTTGGCAGCAGTAACAGCTGCAGGACTTAGTGATAGCAATTGTGTGCAATTTCCTTCTCAGTGTCAAGATTAGATATGAAAAGAGACTGAAATGTGAATGGTAAGTGATCAAAATTTTCAGTTAATCTAGAACAATATAGGAAGGTGTAGTGGTTTAGTTCACCTTTCTTATCTTTTGTGAGATAGGAGATTTGGAGGAATGCAAAGCAGGCTCAAAACTTAAAGAATATGAAAAAGTTAATTAACAGAACTAAAAGAAAGAAAAAAATAAGAAGAAATTAAAGCAAAACCTCCCTTTGTTCCAACACCCCCCACCCTTCCCAAACCAGCACAAAGGATAACAAAACACAATTTTTGGTCAGTATTCACAGTTCTTAAAAGTCTCTCTACTATTTAAGGAAGCAGAGGTCTCTTTCNCCAGGATCTCCGCAGGCCACGTGGCGGGGTGGGGGGGGGAAGGGAGTCCTCAGACGCCCCAGCCGGGTGGTCTCACCCCTTTGCAGCGATTATGGCTGTTCCTCTGCTGCCCGGGGCTCTGAGGGGCTCTCCCGCTGGCACCGGGGGCCATGCCCCGGCACTGCGGGGGTGGGGGGGGGAGGGAGGCCCGAGGCCGCTCCGAGAAGCCGAGCCTTGGAGCACAACTTCCCCCCACCTCCCGCAGGCGACTGGAAAACCGAAAGAAAGAACTGCTTGTGCCCTCCAGGCTTTAAATATAGAAATTTTGAAAGCGCTACTGGTCAAAAGAGCTGTCCATCAGCTCAGGTTCAACCTACCACAGAAGGAAATTTTATTTATTGGCAGGAGTATGCCTGCCAGCCTTAAGGAAGGGACATGCAAAAATTTTGCTTCAGCAGAAAACAAAGGAGAAATGATTGCTAGGAATAAATTATATAAGGAAGCTAAAATTCATTTAATTTGATGCAAGTTACACAGTTTTTAGTATTTTTAAATAGTTAGAAATGATGAATCCAAAAAATTCATAGTAATTTTTACCTTGCTTTATCAAGAAGGGAAGCTTAGTGGGGCAGGCACAAAACCTGATCCTGTTACACTTAATACATACTTCTTTTTACCCACTTAAAGTTGTGGGTTTTTTTTTCATCGGTCTACTTTTTGTTGGTACTTTTTGGTTCTCCAGTTGAAAAAATTTATACTTCCAGTGTAGAGGAGTGTAAAGGAAAAAGATAGGTATTCACATTTTGTTTGAATATGCATCAAGTTAATTGTTGCTAAACTTACTTTACTAGCTGTGGTAGAGAAATAAGGAAATGAATTAAAGCTTAAGTGGCTTGCTTCATGGTATTGGGTGCCAGGTCTTGCACTTCAGGTCACAACAACCCCAGCTAATGCTACAGGCCTGGGGAAGAGCAGCTGGAAAGCTGCCTGGCAGAAAAGGACCTGGGTGTGATGCCTTGTGGGACTACCTAAAAACAGAGGCCAGACAAAATTAAGAGGATAAAAAGCAGTTTTATTTATTGAAGGGCCTTCAGGTACACTTCGGGCAGACAAAGCCCCCTGGGGCTACACCCAAAAATGGATGACAGGGCATGAGTTTTCACACTTTTATAAGTTTGGTCCATTTGCATATTGAGGGTTAATCCTCCAATTACAACTTCTGGTAATGAAGTCATTACGCCAAGTTTGCTCCCCTCCAACTCAACTTTTGTTTACATTTCTTGGGGCCTGAGAGAGTAAGGTGTCTTTGAGTTTCAGGCCTAGAGAGGAATTGTTTTGACTGAAGTGGGAGATCAGTAGCTAACAGGCTACATGGAGTTTAGAGTTAATACACTAACAAATTACAGGATTACAGATACATGAAAAACATAGAAGCTAAAATCCTAAGGTGTCAGGTGTGCTGGTCTACTGACCGTGAGCCATCAGTGTGCCCAGGTGACCAAGAAGGCCAATGTCCAGAAGGATTAGAAAGTGATTGTCCCCCGGTACTTGGCACTGGTGCACAGGCATTTACATGCTGGAGTGTGTCCAGAGAGGGTCAACGGAGCTGGTGAAGGGTCTGGAGCGCAAGTGTTATTAGGAGTGGCTGAGGGAGCTGGGATTGTTTAGCTTGGTGAACAGGAGATTCAGGGGTGACCTTATCACTCTCTACAACTGCTTGAAGGGAGGCTGTAGCCAGGTGGGGGTCAGTCTCTTTCCCCAGGCAATCAGCGACAGGACAAGAGGAAATTGCCTTAAGTTACACCAGGGAGATTTAGGACATTAGGAAAAATTTCTTCACCAAAAGGTGAAGTTGTCAAGCACAGAAAAAGACTGGGCATGGAAGTGGCTGAGTTCCCATCCCTGAAGGTATTTAAAAGCTGTGTAGATGTGGCACTTAGGGACATGGCTTAGTGGTGGACTTGGCAGTGCTGGGTTAATGGTTATATTCAATGTGCTTAAGAGTCTTTTCCAACCTAAATAATTCTATGATTCTATGGTAACAAGTGAAAAATGTTAAGAATAATTGCTCTTGCTGTTAGTGGAAACTGTAATGATATTTATAATTTAAAATTAAGTAGGAGGAAGAGGCAACATCTTGCCTGAATCCTTCATGACATTTTTAATAGCACAAATTTTGGGGCTGGTCTGCTTATCACTAGATGGTGCTGTTGCCTTGAGAGAAAAAAAGTGCAATGCATTTGACAGTGTATCCCTCCTTTCACTGGGGGATGAATTCAGTAAAATAGAGGCTGAAGACTTAATTCTTTTTTTTTCTCACATTGAAAAGATAAGTAATTCAAGGTGATTATACTGTTGTATAGTTTTCTTTTTGTAGATTCTTTTTTTTCAGAATTGGTAAGTCTGGTCTTAGCATGGTAATAGCGAATTTGGGGTAGAATTGTGGTCTGTTGGCACCCCTTTCAATTTTGAGGTAAGGTAATCTGAATATGATTTTTTGCCTCATGGTATGAAATGAATGTCATGCTTATTGAATCCACTAAAAGCACAATTAATGAATTTGATTATATTGCCTTCTGACAAGCATTTGAGCAGATTTGTGAATCTTATCTGTGTTAGCCATATTTCAATCACATTAAGTTAGTGCTCTTGATTGGGATGAACTTAAGTGTGCCATACCCTTGCTGCTGCTAATTTGCAGAAAGAATGTAATAAATTGCCTTTTAGGCTTTTGTGCCTTACATGGTCTGTGCTGCCATGATGGGAAGGGAGATAACCCTTTAACGTTACAGATGAAGGTGGAAGGATCCAAACCCACACTTCCAATACTAAATATGTTTGTTAAAACCACTTGCAAGTGATTATGCCCTTTTCTTGTCTTTTCTAGGTGTCCATTGTACACATGGTTTCAATAGAACTGGATTTTTGATCTGTGCTTTTTTGGTCGAGAAGCTGGACTGGAGGTAACTTTGAATGTTAGTTCCTGGGGATTTGTGGAATGTGGCCAAAGGGTTCTTCAGTATGTTTCACTCATTGTCCTGACAGCTATGCTAATGTATTCACTATTAGTTGTTTTATAGCTGCTTAATAATCTTGAGCAAACAGCCCATATTAACATTTTTCATATCATCCCTTGGTAGCTTAGCCTGTTGCAGTCAAGAATTCCAGGTCTGGCAGGTCAAAAGTCAGCTGTACCTGCTGTGTGTGGGCCTTTAGCAGTGTATATATTATGTTGTGTCTCTTTCCCTGACATGTCCCACATTTTAAGTAAGAATGTAGAGTTCGGAGATTCCTGAAAGATTATTTCCCATACTTTTTCATCTTTTTCATGTAGGTGTGCGTGTAGGTTTTTGAGCTTTTTTTGAGATCTGAAGAGGTTAGCTAGAGCAACAGCACAGTAACGTACTTATTTCTGAAGGACTGGGGGCAGACAAAGTCCTTGGTTCCAGCTTGTTTTTTGACTAAAATTTACAGTATGCTTTTATACAGGCTCACCCACTTTTTCTGTCTTTTAAAAATGTTGGTGCCTTCATATTGAGTAATTATCTTTTTCAGATAACATTAGTGTAAAAAGAAACTCCAAACCCAAAAAATGCCTGTACCATCCTGGTGGACATAACTTTTGCATAACTTTTGTTTGGTAGTATTTAAAAAACACTATTTCCTTCTTGACAGAGTTCTGTGAAAGTCATGTTTCTTGACAAGCCTGTTAGGCATTGTGATGATACTTCTTGTATGTGGTCCTTTCAGTGAAGAAAATTCTCCTCCTGTTGCAGGATATTCTTGTGACTGAACATACAGTTATTATGCTTAGCATACATGTGCAGGCTGTTTGCAAAGAACTAGGTCATTGCTGTCTGTTAGTAAACCTTGAATAAAGATATTGGAGTAATGAAAACAGAACACCATTGGTAATGGGTGGCTGAATCTCTGCAGGATCCTCGCTGTGTATAGGAAGTAGACACAGACACAAATGTCTTTATAGTATGATTCTAGTTGTTCCTATGAGTTAGAAAATTTGTATGCTTTTAATCAAACAATTTAAAAGTAGCATGCAATAATTAGACTTAGCATTGATCCTTTGTTCTGAAGAGGAGAGACACTTGAATCTCTGTATCTCCTGCTTTTATGCAGCCTCTGTTTTCAAACCGTGGTGGGAAAAGCCTTAAAACTCAGCAGCCATGTCTTATTTTTTTTGCTTTGGGTAGTTAATTGTATAAAGTTTGTTCATCTCTGTCAGATTATTTTAATAGAACATCCAGATATCCCCTGGTAGGGAAAAATGTCCACAGCAAAAGAAACAATCTTGGCAAGATGCTAGTTAATGCTGAACTTTGTATCAAGATAAATCTAATTTGCTGTATCATTCTTTAAAACAAGGCACTGTTTCTTGCTAATGAGGAAATAAGATCTTCCTGATGGAAAAATCCATCTGTATTCATTCCTTAAGCATATGTTGTAGGAGTGTTGCTGATGTATTGTGCACACTGAGGTGTATTTATAGTTAGTTTAGAGAAAGGCCTGAAAGCTCTCCAGCTACTGGTCAGAAACCTTACTTGATTCTCTTTTCAAGAACTCATTTTTCCCAGAGACTGCTCTGTTTCTAGAACCTGGAAAATTCTTTCAGCTAGGTTTCTGTACTTGAAATCTATGCCACCTCTTTTGACTTTCATTGCCATCTATTCCAGAAGATTATAAGAGTTCCTCTAATATCATCAGAGAAAAATTTGAGCATTTTTCAGACCCCATCACTTTTGGTTTGTTTTGTCCTTTCAGTGGCATTCATTACAGAAGATGTGAAACAATTTAAGAAAGATAGCAAAGTAAAAAATATCTTGTGAAAAAGAAATTAGGAGTCTTAGAAAAGAATTAGAATGGGGAAGAAAGGTCCTTCTAAGTAACTCAGACTTTAAAACTGTCATTTTTGAAATGAGACTGTGATAGTCTCACTCTGGAAAACATCTTGTTTTCTCCTCTTACAAAGATCAGAAGAGTGAATCAACCTTACTGGTTTTTAGATACTGTTTCTGTCTATTCTGCAAAATTTACCACTTAAAGTTCTTAGACTCCATTCCATACTGTACAGGTCAGACAAAAAAAAAGCATTTTGAATTAAATATCTGAAAAAAAAAAAATCACGGGCTGTAGTATGTGTATTTATTCCAGTTTTAAGACATGTACTTGTCAAGAAGCCTGACAGGGGCATCTCTCGATCTTTTGTGGTTTTTCCTCTCCTCTATATAGAAAGATTTTAAAATGTTGATCCTTGGAGCATTACTGCTCTTCACAGCCATGATAAATGGAAGAGAGAATAATGGAAGAGTCCAATGTTTTTAGTTAAACATTTTCATAGGATCTATGTAAATGGCAACAATAAAATCCTTGTGCTGTACTCGCTGTTGTATATTTTGGAGAATTTTCCAGTTGGCTGGTAGAGATGCATGACTGTTAATTTTGGTTTCTGTTTCTAATTTTTTTGTGGTCCAGCCTCCAATTTATTTGAGCAAGGTTAAGTGTTAGGGGCATAGTAAAAGGCTTCTGAACCACAATGCTTTTATGAGAAACTTCTGGAAAGAGAAGTAATTTGAAAAAATTAGGATGATTTTTCCCAGTATGATGGCAAAACTTCTAATAAGAGGAAAGACAATTATTAGGGGAGAAAAATGTAACCATATTTGAATTTGAACATTTGCATTTTTCTTCATTAAATTTGTTGATATGTTTCTTTGGTCTTTTTTTGTGTTCATGCAGTCCTCAGGTTTGCATGTCACCCATTGCTTCTCTATAGCAATAAAAAAATTTTATCTGGGTGATCAGCAGACCCTATTGACCTACAATAAGGACTCAAAGCAGCCTGAGCTGCAGTTACTTGAGAACATTTGCAGTGCCTACGGAGTTACACAGAATCCCGTGTGAGAGCAACTGCTACCAGACTGATCTAAGCACGGACTTTCAAATAAAACGAATGTTTTTGCAATTACCACTTCAGAATTTGTATTGATTGTCAGTCCCAGTAGTTCTTATGTTTGGTAAAGCATGGCATGACTAAGACATGTAAATCATTCATCCAGAGTGATTTTCAGTGGTGGTTTTTTTTTTTTTTTTTACAGTATTGAGGCTGCTGTGGCTACTTTTGCTCAGGCTAGACCTCCAGGCATTTATAAAGGTGACTATTTGAAGGAATTATTTCGTCGTTATGGCGATGAAGATGATGCACCATCTCCACCAGAGCTTCCAGAATGGTGCTTTGATGAAGATGAAGAGGAGGATGATGATAATGGTAAAACTGGAGGCCCAGAATCAGAACCTGGATCATCAAGCTCTTCCTTTGGCAAGAGGAGAAAAGAACGCCTAAAACTGGTAATTTTGACTTCAAACTTAATATTCTAATTGCTAAACATAATTTCATAACCTCATACCCATCATTTACCTCATCATACATTCTATACAAGTGTCACTGCTCTTGCAAATGGGGATTGGAAGCATTATCTCTAACTAGAAAAAATCGTAGATCCATTGTAAACTTTTTTGTATTTCTTATGTGAGCCTTGAACTTCAACACCTCAACTACTCCAGTTGTAAAAATTACTTAAAAATTTTCTAATATAACAATTCTTTGAAATAGTAAAGTGCTTTTCAATTATTCAGTCTGTGTTTAGAGATGAAATGTTATCAGAGTTGGGTGGAAACAACTCTTAGTTTTTGTAGTCATGTAGATGAAATTCAGAATTTTTAAAATTGAATGCTCATTTTGGTAAATAGTCTTACTTCGGGAGATTTTGCAGGATTGAAAATTGGATTAGCAAAAAGCAATATGAGCTTAAAAAACCCAAGGCAGCTTTGAAATCATATTTTGTTCAAAGCTGTTTTAGCTGCATAAGAAATATGGCTGATCACTTTGTGTGATTTTTGACATACATCTGCATAATTCTGATGAAATAAGTTATTGTAGTTACCATAGTATGGAACTAATGCTCAAGTACAAAGAATATATTTGTATCATCTGAAGACTAATGACTCAGTTTTCTTCAACTTCCTGACTCACTTTTTTGTTTGCAAATAAAGTAGGCTAGAATATTGCTGAATGCAAAAAAATATATATTTTTTTCATAATACTGAATTATTTTACTTGTGTGCTGAGGTGTGTTTGTTTGCAAACGCTTGGAAATCCTCATATTGAAATATGCTGCAAAAAAGCATTTTGTTGTTACTGCAGCTGGTCAACAAGGTTTACAGGTAAAGTATGGAAGATATTAGCCTGAAAGGAATACAAAATCCAGTCTAAAGAAGCAAGATGAACTTTGAAAGCTTTCAAATTATCCCTCATCTGGAATAAAAAAATTCCCACACTGTAAAAACATAGTAAAAGTATATTCGGGGGATATGGCCACTTCTTCCATTAGCCGTGCAGTAAAACATTGATATCTAAACATTTTCTGGGGGGCTGGAACCTTAAAGCTGTTTTTTTGATGTGCCTTCTGATGCATTAGGAACTGAGGTATTACGATGAATTACAATGACAGCCTCTTTTCATCAAGTATAAAATTCAGCTCGTCTATTTAACAGGAATGATACTGGCTTCCCAGGCTTTTTCTTTCTGCCACCATAGTTTTGCTGAAAGCTGGAAGCTAAATTATACGAATAAGCATATTAATAACTGAAAGTTAATTTTGAGTTAGATAATTTGTGAAAGAAAGAATCATCTAGTTAATATGCATATTCGTATAATTCAGTTTTGCAGCTCTGAAGGAACATTCTTTGACACGAAGAGGAGGAACGGGCAGAATTCTTTACCATGGTTCTTGGCTGGCAGATGGGACTGCTTAACTCAGTAGAGATGGATAGAGTCTGTTTGTGATTCCTTGTAAATATGCGATCTACAGGGGGAGTGAGTATCAGGTAAATACCTCTTGCTCAGATATTCTTATTTTACTGTCTAGAGGGCTAAATTTTCAGCATTATGTTGATTTCCTACAGCAGATGTTTTCACCTTTCTAATTAATCTCTTTCCTAAAAGCCTAGGGGTAGGCATAAAACTAGAGGTAGCTATAGAGATAGTGGTGTTTTGAAATTTTCTCATTTTGACCCAAATCTTTGTGGAGACAGAAGAAAAGTTTAGTAGTAGAGGAGGAGACAGCTCCCAGACTAGGATAATGAATAGTCAGAAACAACTGCTAGCAAGCCTGGGAAATGAAGTTAGTATGCTGTCCATTTCAGAAATGCTGATGTGAGAGACTTTACTGCAACATTTTTCATTAAAACGTCCATATCTTGATGTCAAAAAAATCTTGACAGCCTTTCTTTCCTGCTCTACAGAAAGTGTAAGTATCATTAGAACATAAAGCTATTACAGTTTCCTTTGTCATCACCTGAAGGAAGTTGACAGGTACCAGGAAATCTGCTTGTTGCAATCTGAGGTGCCACACAGGAAATCCAGACAAGTTTTGACTTTGTCAGTGCATGCAGTACTGATTGTAGCATCGAAACATTATTAACTGACACTTAGACTCTCACTTCAGGAAAAAGATACTTGGTTTTGCAAATCGGACAAAAAGTTGTAATTCTGAGCCAGAGCCTACAAGCATTTTTTGGGTCAAATGGAACTTTTACTGTTTGTTAAGGAATGTTGTCTCTTCTGGTCCCACGTAAGTTGCATATTATGGGGTGTGAGATGCAGTGCTTCTAAAATTAATGGTGACGTCTTAAACAGTCTGGAAGAGGTGGTGGCTGCTAATGATTTTCTTCCTTATTTTGAGTGCAGGTGTCTTGTGGTCGTCTGTGAGACAGAGGGAAGCGATTAAACTGATTTGACATAGTGAGGATAATATTTATTAGTTAATTATCAAAGTGCATTGATTCTAAATACTAGTGACCTGGGGTTTTTTTGCCTAACCAACTCTCTTTTGCAAAGTTTAACCCTTGCACTTATTGTTCTGCGTGTGGCCATCTTGATGGATGTGGGAAAAATACAATATTTTGATTTGGCAGCACCATTTTATGTACTTGAATATGAATATCATTTC
The DNA here is from genome assembly GCA_013397815.1 of Aleadryas rufinucha. Classification (NCBI taxonomy): domain Eukaryota; kingdom Metazoa; phylum Chordata; class Aves; order Passeriformes; genus Aleadryas; species Aleadryas rufinucha. Next base: position 60,762 of record VZTH01003637.1, read on the forward strand.
CTTCTCTATGTTAAATGCTTGTTTGTTCACTTTTTCCTTATACTCCATATTTTTTGTGCTACTGACCTTTCTTGTTATTGTTTGTATTCTGTCATGTTGACTCATGTTTTCCTGATGCTGTGGTGCCTGTAATTGAATGCAAACCTCTAGTTGAGGCCATCCTAGTAAGACTTAATAGGCAGAAATTAATTTCACATGTCTTAAGGCTAATACTTCTGTTTATGTATCTCAGCATAATTGCCTTTTACAAGGCAGAACAATACTAATTCAGCTTTTGGTCTCTTGCTGCTTCCATGTCTTTTTCTCTAATTATCTACCAGTGTGTGTTTGTATAATTTCTTATCCATTATTAAGTGTAGAACTTTGTTTATACTGAATTGCACAGTGTTGTTTCCAGCCCTTTTTTAAAATTAAGGGTAACACTGAATCTTAAACTACCATTCCAGTCTACATCCCTGTTACTAAAATCACAGATGTCACAAAAATAAGAATGCTAATAGGAAGTTTAGGGGAAATAAATTAATTATCTTATGCCTAAATCAGACCCAGCAGCTTCTTCCATTTTGTTAGTGAAATGCTAACTCTTCTGAACCTGGTTTTGAAACAGGTTACTCTTCTGTTTTATGGAAGTTACATCTACCCCTTGTTTTCTGAGTTCCTCTATGAGGACAAGATAAGCAAACAAAAGACAAACCAAGGCAAATGCATGCAATTCCAATTCTGTGAAGCCTGTTTCATTATGAAAACCAAATGTTTAGTGGAGCACCTTTGCTACTGAGTGACAGTCAGTATGATTTTGTTGTTTCTTTTTTGCTTATACATGCCAGGAGACAGTTACTGTGATTTGGTCCCATGTTTCTAGGTATTAAATCTAAGCTGATCAGTGTAACTCACTGTCTCTCACTTCCTTCATTTTAGAAGATACCTCTTCCTGATATGTTTTGGAATGTTTCTTGTCTTCTGGGAGGCCGTCTCTGAGCATGTTGGCACTCAGTCCTAAGTCTGAGTAGCTGAAGACGGCTCTCACCCAGGCCTGGTGATAGCCACTAGGGTCAGGAAGGTGTGTGTTTGGGGCTGTTCCCACTCACCCACTCCTCCAGATGGTGTTTAGGATCTGAACCAACACAGGATGATACACATTGCCACTTCTTCAGCTGAAGTGATGGGTGGAGAAATTCATGGCAAGTGGGGCAAGCTTGGTTAGTACAGATGGTGTGAAGGTTGTGCAGACTGTAGATACTAAGTGCATGTAGTTTCCTTGGATCCTTTAGGGCTTATAACTCTTGGTTTAGTATCAGTGCTGAAGACTTGACGTGCTCCTGGTGATCTGAGTTCTCTGGAGTCTCTGCGCCGTGTTCTTCAGTGTCCTGTTTCCACAGGTGGTGTTAGCTGAACAGTAGTGTAGAAACTGCACGGGTCTGTCTTAGTTTTAGCACCTTATCCAAGAAATGTCCTCATGAAACCTGGAATGCTAAGTTAGCCAAGCACGAATGCCCGAGTGACTCACCTTGTTTTCATAGTGCTGTGCCTTAGCTAGTGATTATACTTGAAGCAGATAATCTGCAAGAAACACTTTCAAGCATGAATTTTGTGTTTATTACTTTTTCTTTTCTGGAAAATCTTTCTCATTACTCTGCCTGTTACTTCAATCTTAGCAGTCGTACTGCCATTGCACTCTGCCATTATTCACAGAAGCAAGGCAGAACCATCTTCCTTTGTTTCCTGGTGCTCTTCACCACTTACCAGAATTCAATGTGCTGGCCAGGCACGAGTAGCTGTCTGCCTCCCTTGCCCACTCACCTGCGTGCAGTTGCACTGGCTGGTGCCCACGTAAATAGTATGGGGTGAGTGACACACAGAAAGTCTGTGGAGCTCAAGGTAATTAAGGACTATGAACCGGTATATTTCGTTAGGATGTTCTGTTCTCAGAACATGATTTGGTGATGTGACTGAGCCAATCTTAACTGACTGCAGGCTGTACTGAAAACTGTGGTCCTGCTTTCCCTGCACTCGTTGTGTTCCTTCTGCTTCCCTTGTGCCGGTACTAGTGCTGAGTTATCCTATGGTGAGCTAGTTTAGGGTACTATTTTAGCAGAAAATTACCAATTTATAATGTTATTTTTGCCAAATTAGTTCCTAGACTTGCTCTAGCATAGAACAGATGAGTGCCATGGTGTGTGGAAATGCAAAGGAGGAAAACACTACTCCTTTCATCAGTAGTTTGCAGCTGGATTTGTTAAAACAAGTTTCAAGTGTTTTAGAGGACTGATACAAAATACTTGTATCTTCACGTGCAGGATTCAACAGGTGAATAGTCATGGTTTGATCTTCTTAATGTGCATTGAAAATTTATTTGAGATTCTTTTGAAGTAAGCCTGGTCAATTTGAGATCTCCATAGAAATCTTTAATTTTGTAGTTTTATAGATCTGATGGCTTTCATGTGTTGTGTTATGCAGGATTTGTTTTTATTCCTCTTGGCATCAAACTTTTTCTAGAATGTACAAGTTATTTTAGAGTTTTATTTCCTGTGGTTTTTTTTTTTTATCTCTAATAGGCTTTTCTGGGGCGTTCAGGATAGCAAGTCCACTTTAATAACCTGGTTTAGATTGAGAATAAAATTATAATAATATATTTACACAAATATTTTGTTACAAACCCACTGTTTATATTTTCCCTTTTGTTAAGAAGTTTGTTCTAGATCATCTTTCTTGAGAGTATTAGCTAAGTAATGTAAGCATCTAAGTACGAGCTATCCCTCCCTTACTCTTGCCTTTTTTTTTTTAATTATATTTTTTCCTCATAAATAACTTATTTCAGTTCCTGGATTTATAATATGGCTCACCTGTGAGTTTCCTGGCAAAGCTCAGCTAATGTATCTTGGCATTTGTGGGTAAATCTTTAAGGAATGTTTAAGCTGGTGTTGCTCTAGAGGATTGTGAAAACAGTCTTAATCTTGTATTGACATATTATGATCTGATTTTATGATGGCTTTAATACAAAATTTTAAATTTTTTTTTTTTATTTAGGGTGCAATTTTCTTGGAAGGAATAACAGTTAAATGTGTGACCCAGGTGACAACACAACCAAAATTAGGAGGAATACAGCAAAAATGTCAGCAGTTCTGTGGATGGGAAGGGTATGAGAATATTTAGAACTTGCTTTCTTATATTATCTAGAAGTAAGTGTTATATTTGGCAGAATGAAACAACTCGTAAAAATGAGAAAAAAGGACCGTTTTTGGATGGATTGTTTATAAAAAAAAAGCCTCAAACACACTTGGCAATGAAAGTCCTGCACTGTACTAGGAAATGGAATGATCAATTTTTGATGTTAAGAAACAAGATTATAGAATTACTTTTCCATTGAGATAACAAAATGTTGCTGTTCAAATTCCAGATGTAGCCTAGTCCAGCTATTTGTGTAAAATTTAGTTCTTTCTCAAGCAGTAGATTCATTTATACCACTGCTTTTTAATTACGCTTCAGTATAGAGGTATAATACTCATTTTTATAGCCAACTTGGATTTGTGTCCAATGTTAATGAAAATGTTAGTTTTCATGTTTATGATTCTGAACTTTTCTGAAGGTAGGGATCCACACTGCTTCCTAACTTGTTGATGCTTATAATATCTGTAATTTTAAATTTAAATATCTCTTTCTGCAAAGTTAAAACTTTGAAGTTCCACATAATTTAGTGTTTTGTCATAAGCAAATAACCTTGTTCTTATCAGACAGGCTTTTGAATTCTCTTGCTTGACTTTATTGGAGAAGATGTTCTAACTCAGAGTTAACCTTGCAACAAGTCTGGTACAAGGTGTGACTTGAGTCTGATGTAAAAAATGCATTTCCTTGTGAGCATTTCCATTTATTGCAGAATCATTAATAAACATGGTTCTTTTTTTTAGGACTGGATTCCCTGGAGCACAGCCTGTTTCCATGGACAAACAAAATATTAAATTTTTGGAGCAGAAGCCATACAAAGTTAGCTGGAAAGCAGACGGCACCCGGTAAGTTCATTTTAAATGAAAAAGCAGCACACAGTAAATTCGGTAGACAGTTTGTATTTTCTCAGGAAAGTGAATTTGCTTGTCCAAAGGACAAAGCATAACAGCAAAACTGACTCCAGAGATTAGTTTTTATTCTGTCTTGGTACCCAACATTTGCTGAAGTTTGTGGCCAAGTTTCCTTCTAGCAGCTGTTCTACACATTGGCTGTTAAAGGCAGGTACCCTTATTCTTCTCCATAACCCTTGCCTGTCTGTCAGCCAGGACTTGCCACCAAAGTCTTAGAATAATCTTACATAACAGTGAGAATTTGCTAAACTGAAGACTTTATTTATAAAAGCTAAATTAAAATTTCTCATTGTTCCTTCAGAAGCTGGGTAGTATTAGAAATTTTGTGGAGTTTTTTTTATTCGTACTGTGATCCTTTGTCCAAACACATAGTTCACGTCAGCTAAAGAGTCAATAATTTTATCTTCCCTCACCAGTTTTCTTACATTCATTGCAGGGGTGTCTTTTGTTTAATAACAATCTACAACCTAGTTGGACTGATTGGACATATTCTAAAGCTTTTCCTAAGTTTTTTATTTTGCTAGGTTTGTTATCTTTAATAATAGAGTATCCTAGATAATGAAAATCCTGGAGAATATGGGGAATTGGTTGTCTTATGAGAATTGTCAAGTGGCTCCACATGGAGTCAGTCAGGATTCAGCACAATTCAGCCAGAACTAAGCCGTCTTGTATAAAAAAACCTCAGACCCTTCAAGTGTCTCTCCTCTGTGGAGTTTGTGCTTCAAGGGTTTATTAGCTTGGGCTGAGCATGGTGTCAAAAGTCAAAGTAAGCTTGTAGTCAGTATGGCATCCAAGCATTAAGAAATGTGTGGGAATAATTGGTAGACTAACTCTGGCTGTATGCACAAGCACTTGGGGAGTGCACTGCAGGCATTCTCAGGGTGGGAAGTTACAGCAGTGAGATATTGGGAGATTGAGGCATATTCTCAGAGCAGTACAGGTCATAGGGCATTCCAAAGCTGCTGACCCTGAACAAATGAAGTCAGCCAGCTTAAACTGACCTGAAAAGTCTTTGTCATATCCTATATTACTAATTTGGAAAATTGATGTCTTACGTAATATTCTTATTTTCTTACTCAAATGTGTGGATGGGATGCCCATGTTCTGAGTACTAAAGCATTTATACAGAATGTAGTGTACCTGGAAGACTGCCTTTTGTGAAAGAAATTCAAGTATACATGTAATTTCTTGTAGAAATTTTCAGTATTTTGAACATTCTATCCTGTGTTTTTAGTTTTAGAATGGTGGCAAAACAGAATGGATGAAGAACAAAATTGAAGGAACTAAATAGCTCTTTTAAATTTTTTCAGAACATAGTAACTTGTAATAATCGTGGAGATACACAGTCTGATAGGTATATTCAGAGAAGAAAATGGAGCTACAGAGATCCAGTGTTAATGAAATTCACCTTAAGTAGTATGAAAGAGAGATTAAAGATGAAAACCGGAGCTATTATTTGGACATTTAGACACTTTGCATATGTATCCTAATCAACAATGAAAAATTATTATGATCATTTTTACATTGGACATGCTTCTAATTATTTAGCTGTTCTCCAGTGATCCAGACTCCATATGCAATTAAACAGATTTTCATTAGTTATTCTGAACACTTGTGTTGACAGGCGTGACCTTCCTGAATTTAATATTAAGACATCAGTTAGTGGAGACCCCTTTATGGATCCCCTGCTTACATTATCTGGAGATGGAACCCGTCATCAAACATCTCTGAAGCTATTCTGTTAAAAGTGGTTTAGATATAGCAGTCTAGACCTTGCCTATTAGAATATTATTAGGCTTGCATGCATTTTTTTTAGTTGTTTTGTTCTCTCTGCTTAAAAAGCACTGCTGTTTTGTCAACCCTATTGGACTCAGAGAAAAGCAGATGCATAAATAATAACTTTCTGTTGTACTTCCTCACTGAAATAAAACACTTTTATTTTAGTTAATAGCAACATATACTCAACTTAGCCAAACTTCTTAAATTTCACTATTTGTTAAATACCTGTATTTTATTTCTGCAGCAGTAGTTTTTCCAAGAGGTTTCATGACTGAAGCATTTTTTTATACATTCACTTAACTGATATGAAGAGAATGTATGTATGTAAGTTACTGAAGTGTCAGTAACTTCACTAAGGACTTTTACTTTTCTTCAAAAGCATTTGCTAATCCTAGATTCTGACTGGAGCTGAACCCTTCATTCTCTGTTTTAAGAGCTGTGTTGGTTTTGGGGTTTTTTTGTGGTGGTGTTCTTTTGGGGTTTTTTTTTGTTTTTTTTCTTTTCCCGTTGTTTGGTGTTTTTTTTTCAGTTGTAGAACTGTGCGCATTTTCTTGGTTTCTTAGCACTGTTGTATTTTTCTAGGCGTAATTTTAGAAAAAAAGAAAGTATTTCCCTAAATAAAAGGGCATTATTTCTTATATAACGTTGACTAACAATGTGAAATTGATTAGTTAAATTATTTGATAGTGATTCTATAAGATATCTTGGGGAGATTTACTGGAGTAGTATCTTACATATTTTTGCAAGTGTGTGAGTTCTGAGTCTGGTTTGGGTCAAAACTCATCCTTCTCCATTCCCTTGGAGCTCTGAGTTCACAACTTTTTGACTTAGCCTTGCTTAGTCTGTTGTGATTTGAAGAGTCTGTGCCTTCGCTGTGGTCTTACTTGTTCTGTCCCTGCTTTCCAGGGCCCTTGTTCCATAAGTATCAGCAGGGCACACCTCCTGGTTCTTGCTCCAGCATTCCTTCTGGAGCACGTTTGTCCCAAAAGAAAAAATGCATTGTGAACAAATTCTTCTCTCCTCCTGTTTGTAAATGCCAATGTATAAAGATGTGTATATTTGTATCTTAGGTTTAGAGAAATGAACTTTAAATTAAAAGATCTGTGAAGCTCACTTAGCATTGGCACTCTGGTGAAATATTTCCTTTGTACCAGCTACTTGGTTGTATGTAAATACTGTATGCAAATTCATGCTGTTCTGGGGAAAACCACCTCTAAAATCATATTGCTTTAAATTATTATTTAAATAAAAGTCACTGAGTTCTGCAGCTATTCTGACTGGTTTGGTGTAAATTCTCTATATTTATTGGAACAGTAGTCAAATTAGTGGTGTCTTATAAATAATTTTAATGTTGATCTGTTCATAAGGCAAAGGGCAAATTTCCCACTAGTAAAATCATGCCTTTTGGCTTTGCTGAGATGATATATATGTTGTATTTAAAGAGTAGCTACAAGGTAGATACATCTTTACAAATGTATCCAATTTTGCGGTGCTGTGTTTCTAAAATAGTAGTTTCTGCCTGAATAAGGTAATTGTAACTGTGTGTTGAAGGCGCTGCTGGATGAGTCTGCGTTATCAGCTCTGTACTGTAAAATGATTAGCCCAGGTGGGTAATGGCTTGTTGAAGCCCTTCATATGGATCTCATTAATCCTGTTTGTAGCAGATGCTTGTTCTAATGAGTGGAGCTGAATGTTCAGGCAGGGTAAAGTAATGAGACACCAGTTCTGAAGGAAAGACTGTTACCACTAAGAATAATAAAAAGCTTAAAAATGTCTGTGGAATAATACAAATCAATACAATCAAACAGGACTAGGTTTTACGATGGTAAAATGTGACCTGCACTAAATGGAACCTATTAAGGGGAGTAAGTTATTTTCTTACATTTGTTTGAGTACCTTTTTTTATTTTTCACATCTGTACACATGCAGTTTTAGTGAAAAATAATAAATGTGATCATAATACTGTGGCTGTTCAATTATGTTAAGGCAGCTATTTAAAAAAATGCAGAACAGGTAGTTCTTGCCAAAGGCTATTAAATTTGAAAAATATTCATGCAAATTTGGTGGCTTCCAGATATCTAAATGTGAATAAGTAGATGCAGAATAAAACAGCTCTTTGAGAATTGCTGCTAATGGTCTAATGTGTTTGTAACAAAATAGGTGCATCTGTGAAGTTTTTTTCTTTCATGGTTAGCAAATTACATTTTAAAAGAAATGCCCGTTGCCTAAGTAATTATCTTTTTGTTGTTATTATAATACAAAATAAAAATTGTAAAGATGCACTTAATTGTATGATAAAACTAATGGGCATTTTTTTTATTTTTTATTAATCAAATAAGTTTGATTTATCTTGAATGTATCAATCAATAAATCATTATATCTATCTCTATATACAGAGTATTGATTTATATTGAATATAATTATTTTGATTTAGTTACTGTATTATCAAACTTGTGATAGCTTCCTAGGTTTTTTTTAATTCACCTTTTTGTACAAATTGAAGAAAATTTCTTTTTTTTTTTTTTAATAATTTTAACATTATTGGCAGTTGCAGCCTCTCCAGAAACATATTTGTGACCCTTACTTGGAGGAAATCTACTTAGTATATTTTAAGATAACTTTTCTATAAATGTAATGAATACATGGTTGAAGATTCTCTCTGATTTCCATGGCTCAATACTTTTTCTTTCCATGGTCTGTGGTCCTTTACATGATGCGCCAAAGCTCATGCATAAGCTTACGTGCATAACTGAGAAATTGGAAATTCCTAATACTATCCAAAGTTATCCAAAAGTCATTTGGTCCAGAGTAAATTGTCAAAAAATCATCACTGCTAAAGAACAACTCTTAAAAAAAAGAAAAAAAAGAAAACTGAGAAGCAGATATTTGTTTGTTTTAGAAATCAGGAGGAAAAAGATACTAGCCCAAAATTAGGTGGCAAGGAAGCAAAATGGTTGCCTGTCTGTAAAAGCTTACAGAAAAGATAGTTGAATGGGTTCATGGAAAAACTATTATCCCTGAGAGAGAGGAGAGAAAGTTGAGATAATAACGAGAATGAAGGGGGACAGAGAAGATTGGAGAGTAGTACAATTAAACCCCAAATCTATACACTTGAGAACTCATTATTAAGAACAAGAGACCAGATTGTCATGAAAGCAGGTCTGGAGAATGGAAAGCTTGTCTCCTGGGAGCAAAGATATTAATGTGGAGTTGAACTTGAAGGAGACTATTGGGAATGAGAAGGAACCCTAGATTAATTTTCAGATTGTACAAATTACATGACCAGATTGTCATGGATGTGAAATTTTCTGCCCAGTAGTGGAAAGTTCCTGAAGTAGAGGTTTGCCCAATTGTTAGTGCATTCTTCCCTAATTTAGAGGAGGGGACAAAAATTTAGGGTGTTGAGATTGTCAGACATCTTCAGAAATGGTGTTAGCAGGAAAGTTAAGGGCTGTTAATCACAACAAAGCATTTATAAGTAAAAGCATTTCTCAAGGTATGAATACTCCCTCCCTGGGCGCCTTGCCTTCTACCTAGATAGCTACTGAGAAAGTGAATTATTATAAATTGTGTTTTGAGTGTCTTGTCACTGAGTCATGTTTAGGGTTAATACATGTTTATGGTCTTGGAGTAAGGAAGGAATGTTGGCCTCCTCATCATAGGATAGGGTGGAGAACCCACATGACAATCATCTGGCTGCTTTTAAGCCACACCTTTATTTCCTTTTCCTTCTTCCTCTCCCCACTTATCTTAAGAAATAGATTTAAATATTAATCAGTTTTGCACCATTAGTTGGTAGTGTTGTGTATCCTTTTCTCTGTGGCTGTGGCGTGTTTCAGTGGTGGGAAATTTTGAATGACAGAAATATTCCAGGGCTGGCCATGTGCTGAATAGACTTTTCTGGACCAAATGGATTTTTTTATAGGATTGACAGGTTTTGTGAACAACTGGGCTTAACCCAAGTTATTTGATTCCAAGTTAAATGAGCTTTATTCAATTGTGCTTATATAACTATCAGCATTGGGCAAAGCCTCAGCTGGTAATTATACATCATTTGTGTGTGTAGGACAGCTATTCTTCAGACATTTGTATTATTTTCATTGAATGTCTCAAAGAAGTAGTTGTAAAGGGTTTTTTAATTATTTGCATGAAATTGTCAAAACGGGGTGACACTTAAAGAAGAAATTTGGAACCAAAAACCTTACTTTAAAGATTAAAGTGACTGTTCCTAGTCCAGTCTCCAATCTCTGCACTGTGTTTTTATGCTATATTATTAAGGTCATGGGGGAAAAAATGCAGTTTTTGTTTATATGCCATAGTCCCTTGTGGTCCTTCTTCATAATTATTTTAACCGTTCTTTAGGGGAAAACAAGCTCACCCATTTTTAAACTAGTTCTGTACATCTGCCTCTGTAGATGGAAGAATTTTGGTTGAGAATGAGGCTGCAATCCATGTGGAATTTATTTCACTGACTTTATTTTGAATATTATATCTAAGTGGAGATAGCATATATTTTGTCTGGAAACTAAAGGTGTGAAAGTTACTGAAATAGTTGCAGTAAAGCTTTTACTCTCTTCTAGTCAAGATTAAAAGCTCTAAATAAATAGCTTTTCTAAACTAGAGTACTAGTAGTTGTTAGGAATTTGCAGTTCAACTTTGAAGTTTGTAATGATACATAATGTCAGAAGCTTCTGCGAAAGTATATAAAGATCAGATAAATGATTCAGGATTAAAATGTATTAACTGCCTTTCTAATGGTTGCTGAAAAGAGCAATTCATAAATGTTAAGCACTCTAAACAGCATTCCTCTTAATTTTCTAAAAAGCAGATGCCTAATTCATGGTTTTATTTTGTGTGTTTAGGTAGGAGAGGAAGAGGAGATGGGATGAGGAAGCAGGAATAATGTGTTTTGACACTAGAGAGTTGGAGATTTAGGAGCTGATATGGGAATTGTTGCTCACTCTGCATCTTAATAATTGTCCTGTACAATTGTGTTTGGCAGTAAATTTAGGATTACAAGACTAATACTGGCCTGTTTTCCACAGCATTAGAACCCATAAATATTGTATGCTTAATTGAGTTTTCATTTGAGAGTTTAAAAATAAAACTTTGATAAATTGAGTTCTGATTAAGGGCACTTACGTTTTGTTTAGCATGTCCCCTGTCTCTAGGTAAAGATATTCTAGCTCAGGGCCAGGAAGGTCTAGAGCAAGGTGGTCTCATTATCTCCACCTGTGGCCGTGTTGTCCTTTTCCCCTATTTTCCCTACTGTACGGGCAGTGAGGGCATGTCTAGGCTTTGGCTAGCAGACTTTGACAGCAGAAAAGGAGCTGTCAGGTTTTGATAGTCAGACTTGTGGGCATCCCCAGGCAACTAATTTGTTTTGTTTAACTATTAATTTTGAACCAGGAGATGTCTCTCTTGATTGGGAGACTGTAAGTCAAATGAGGCAGCACAGAATGTCATAAACTTTTGGACTAATGTACGGAACCATCGGATATAAAAATATGTCTGGTTGTGTGTTGGGTTTTTTTTGCCGGGGTGTGGTGATGGTGTATTTATGTATGTGTACTAAGGCACATCCATATCACTTTGTTGCTTCTTCATCTCCTGAAGTCTTCCTTTTACAGTCATTGAGTCAATGTAGAGGAATGAATAAATAGGTGTGACAGTACATGTCTCTCCTCATTTGGATCCAAATTGACTTGAATGGCCAAAGAAAGCATTCTTACTCTTGGTTGTGGTTTCTCATTTATATGTGCTTGCAACACTGTCAGGACTCTGAAAGAAGGGTTTTGTGTCCCTTCCTTAAGTGGCTGAGGAGCACTGCTTATGAGATACTACACAGGAAGTGTATTCTGTGAAGCAGCAGGCCTGATACTTCACAGTTCTGAAGCCTCTTGACAACACACAGTTTTGTGGTCACAATTCTGGGCTCTTGAAAAGTGCTACCTAACTGATTATTCATATGTAACTATTTGAGTGTTTGAACAGATTGTCTTCTAAGCAAGCTCTTTTGTTTATTTATAAATAGTTAATGCATTAAAATGTTTATTATGTAGCTTGTACTATGAATACTGATCTTAGAATATTCAGCTGTAGTCCTAAAATGTTCTAATAAGATCTAGATAAAGGGTGTGCCTGCATGTATATGTGATTTTCAAACAACCAGTATCAGTGATTACTGGTTTATTTATTTATTTTCCTTTCTCCCAGACCACTTTTAGTAGTGGAACAGTACATTCTGTGCTGCTGGTTCTCCTGGGGGGGATTACAGACACATCCGTGAAGCGTAACAGCTTATGTTCAGTCAGGGAAGAATGACATTCAGTTTGTGAAGTTGAACTATACAGATATCTAGGGCATCCCTTTCTCTTGGAGCTGATCTGTTCTGTGAGCACAAATGGCACTTGTGTTCCTGCTGTGGCTTGTGCCGGCGATGCAGACGAAATTGACCCAGAATACACGCTGGCATAAATCAGTTCCAAGTTAAGGGGATCTCCTTTTTCGAAGCTGTGTTACTCTTTTTGTGACTGCTCTGTTACAGCCCTCCATGAGAGACATTATGGTTTACTTGCTTGGGGAAAGAAGGAATGTAACTATTTGTCATCTAATGCTAAATTAATTTGGGTTTTTTTCTTATATATATATTTTTAGCCTGTTGCTTCAGGCATGGATTTTGCCCTATACCTCCAAGATATTTTCAGACAAAGGTTTGTGGAGAGAGATGGAGCCAAAGAAGTTCAAGCAAGCTTGAAACTCTATCTGAAATAAATAGTGAAGATAGTAATAATGGTAACAACAGCAACAGTAAAAATTACGAAACAATTCAGGAGTTCAGTCAAGGTTGAGATATAGTTTGTTACATTAATCTTACAGCTTTGGAAAAAAAGTAATCAGATCATTATACACCATGCAGTTGTTTTTCAACAGTGTTCCTATCGCTAATTTAGAAATGCACTTAGCATCATTAAAGTTTGGGTGAAACAAAGAGAATCTACTTTTAAAAATTAATTTGTTATTATGCAGGTTGTTACTGGGTCATATCTTTTCTAGATTGTTAACAATTCTTTTGTTTTACATCAGACAAATCACGTCATAGAGCACTATAAGAGCTCTTCAGTATGTAGTAGTTGTAGTTTAATTTACCCTTTGTTGTAAGTCAAATAATGATTACAAGACAACTTTAAATTTAACCCATAAGGTTTAATATCCTTCTAAAAATAAAGAAACAAAACCTCCACAGCACTCTAACTTAATTAAAACCCTGGAAGACAGACAAGAAAAACACTGTAACTGGATAGTCTTTTTTAACCTTGCTAAATTCTTGGTTTTACCAGCAGTTTCACAGTCTAATAATACTTTAGATAGAAAATGTAGTTTTACACTGGTTTTGAATTTGCCATCTGTTAAATTAATTAAAACATCTTCATCTTTTATAGATTTATAAAACAGGAAAAGCTAAAGTCTGAGCTCAGTATAAACTGTGGTACCTTATTAGGAGAAATTATACTCGTTTCCACACTTCCTATGCATTTTTCCATGGTCCTTAGTGTTGCCATTGTCTCCTTTATTCAAAAACTGACTTCTCTATTAATGCTGGTGCACACTGTATCCCGGGTGAGGGGATACCATAAAGTTGTGTGATGATGCAACATTATTTCTGTATTTTGCACTACCCTGTTCGTCATCTGACCTAATTATTTGTTTGCTGATTTGTTTTGTTTGTTTGCTTGTTTGGCTGCAGCTGCAGTTCTGTGCTCTCACTGACCACTGAAAATAGCTCCTATATGAGCTTTCTCAGCTGACACTTAATTTAGAACCTTGTAAGGTGGGGAAGTATGGTTGCATTTCTTCTCTTCCTGGCTGTGGTACCCGTTGGATGTCAAAACTTGCCGTGTTTGTTGCTGTAGTTCTGGGCATATTGAAGATTTCTGTAGTAAATGTCATCTGCAGATCCACTGCTTCACTTTTGATGATGTTCAGGGCCATAACAGTCACAAAATATCTCCACTGGACCTTGCGTTGTCAAGGGGAACATATGAAAAGGGAAACTTGCATTAAGAGTTTATGGGAGAGTGGTGGCAGGCAAGAATAAGAAAAATAATTTGATGCTGAGTGAGGTAACTGGAGGAGACTGATGAGTAGTAAAAATTATGGAAACTGAAAAGCTGTATAAGCTGTGTGGTATCTCTTAACTTACAGTGGTGACTTGACAAGGTTACTTCATTATCTGGAATATTACCTCAACAAATCTTGTGGAAATGAAATTCTTTGTTCTGAAATAAGCAGGATGATTTGTGAAGATCAATTCATCAATGCCTGGAGGTATTTAGAAGACATGTAGATGTGATACTTTGGGACATGGTTTAGTGGTGGACTTGGCAGTGTTAGGCTTACGTTTGGACTCAATTATCCTGAAGGTCTTTTCCACCTGAAATGATGCTATGAATATCAAAATCAAGCATAGCCCTTCCATTGTGATATATAAGGTGATCAATAAGACAAGAAAATTTTTTCTTTTCTGTAGTAGCGTTGAGTTAGGGCAGTGGTATCTTGAATTAGTGATTCAGAATACGAGGAGGCTGGATGTTGGAAACGTTCTGATTTCTCATGAAATTAGATATTGGTGTAGCAGATGAGCTAGGATAACTTTCTTGACTGTAACATGAATATTGGAAAGCATTCATTTTGTTTAGGAAAGATGCAAAATAAAATATGAGGAATAACATTTTATTTTCCTAGTAACTGAAGGATAAAACATGTTGCAGAGTTCAGATTTTAAAAAAAATCACTATAGGATTGTTAAGGAAAACTGCCGGGTTACTCCTGAATCTGCTGCAGATGGCTGATCAGAGTTGTCACTATGAGCACACTTGAACATCTAATGCAAGCTGAGTGTCTTGACCTCCATAATAAGAGTTTAACCAAGACAGTTTTGAAGCACAAGGGAATGGGACGGGTCATTTCACCCCATGGAGACACCTTACAACTGTGGAAGTTAACCAGAAGCTGAATTCTACCCTTTTATGAGGGTGGAGGATTGGTGGAGAATTTTAAGAGATGACAAATGCAGGTGCTTCTGAGTGTAGTAAGAGATATATACAAGGTACATTTATATACTAAACAGGTGCCTAGTAACAGTATTTTAATACTGAGGAGAAAAAAAAGGTCTTGATTTTAGAAGCTAAGTTTGGATCATTCATGCTAAGGCTTTGCTTTAAATTTAAATTATTATGATTGTAATGAGAGGTAAAAGTAGATAAAAAATGCAGGTTTTCTCTTTATTGAATGACAGATTGGTTGCCCTAAGGGCAGTGGTTAATAGAATTACTCAGAATTACTGTAACTGAGGAACACGGTCTGCAGTATAGATGAGGAATGGCATTTCCTCTGAATTCAGCCATTTTGGTGGGAGTTTGTATAAGGGAAAAATTGTGGTTTTGACCTAGGAAGATTGGTATATCTCACGCTTCTGGACTTCGACAAAATTTCTATTTATTAGAGAGAGTGAGGCTAAGAAGATTGTTAGAATTTTAAGATAGGTAAAGAACAGATTGAAAGAAAATGGCAGTGAATGATTTTGAAAGAAAATGCATAAAAATCTACAAGTAGAGACCTGAATATTAATTTTGTTTTATCATTAAGTATTTTGAAACAGAATCCAAGTATGTTCTGATAAACAAATGAGGGAAATCAGCCACTAAATTCACTGAGGAGCAGAATAATAAAACTAGAAGGATATTTAGTAGTAGAAAATGCAAGGTCATGAATGAGAAATAGTGGAGCTGGAGGCTGTTAATTGGAAATGACTGTCAGTCACAATCTAAGGGATTTTTTGGTTTAAAATGCTGTGAAGACTGTTGATGGCATATTTTAACCTAGATATATGTGAGAGAAATACGAAGTGTTGGTATACTCAGAGCAGACTAACTTCTAAAGGTCTGTGTGTGTGTTTTTAAAAAAATTATTTGGAATTTGGATTGTCGAATACATAATTATGTATTATGCTTATGCATGTAGCAAGCAGTGTTTCTTGCTGGCTGGTGTGCTGTGTACTCATGCAAATGAAAACGTGTGCAACTTTGGAGAAGGTAGTTTGTGACAGAACTGTCAGTGTGCTGATTAAAAAGGCATTGTTTTCCTTTTGTTTACACGTTGAAAATAATATTGTTAAGTCTTCTTGTAAGTTCCTGTGTTAGTGTACCTGTATCCAGGCTTTGTCATCCTTGAGGAGACATAGTTTGAAGCAGTAACCATTGCCAGCAGCAATTAATAGAAGAAAGGAAGCTGAGCCTTCCCCATTTATTGGGATTTAGGGTCTTTTGCTTCATGTGCCACAGGCCAGCTTCAAACTCTTCTAATTTAAATTTACTCTAAATCCAGCATACTCTGGATTCGGGTCAGGACATGGAACTGCAGCAGCTTAGTGACACAGATAGATGATCTCCTACTGTCAGTGGATAAAGGGCAGTCATTAATTTTCATTCTTCTGGCCTTTTCCTCAGTGTTTGATGCATCTGGCCAGAAGTTGATGCTTTCTTGCCAGGAGGGAGTGGTGAGGTCCAAAATAAAGTGCTTGTGTGACTTGGCCTTGTCTTAGGTGATCCATCTACAGAGTGGTGACAAGCTCATGGTTTTGAAGCACTACCAATCATAAAAGGAAATTAAGAAATTGAAAATCATATCTGCAACAGGATTTTGTAGTTGCCTCTGCGTGAGCGAGCGTATTAGTAATGCTAACTGCTGTTCGGATTTTGGTAATGCTTATTTGTGTGGGAGGGCAGCACTTTCACAAGACTGAAAGGCTGTGTAATGAACTCCCTTGGGAATGGAGAGCTTCTATATATTTTGTGCATAGAGTTGATGATGGAATTTCTTATATTTTGCATTCTTTAATGTGATAATACAGACACAGGCATATTTAAAAAGGAAAATGAAAAAAAAGCAGCAACGGCGGCACTGTGTCGAAATAAATAATCTTCTTTGATATAGCCTGTCTGAAGAAATACTGCAGGGCAAAGAAGGCTCCTAGAGGAGCTGAATTTTTAAGCTTCCTTTGAAACAATATTTCTAATCCATTTGCTACTTGTAGATTTTTTTCAGAAAATTACTTGTGTGTTGAACTCAAACTAAGAAAATGAGATCTAAAAGTTTGAAGAAGCTGTGTTATATTTTTGTATTATAGTTAAGGTTTTAAAACTCCTATAAAGCACAAAATTAACATATGTAACGTTATTGCTGAGCTGGTTGCTGTGATTTTGTCTGAGAGAAAGAAACACAGATAAAGCACATTACAAAATTGAAGTCAGAGGCAAAACTTCTGTGAATACATAGGCAATCAGTTTTGTGGTAAATATGTTTTGGCAAGCACTACACCATGTGTAGTGAGGTACTGTGTTGGGGGAGTGTTTTCAAGTCCAGTTTTGTGAATCCTAATGATTGGGAAAAGAGAGCAGAGGCCACATGTTCTAGTGGGTACAATATTGGATTTGGAGCTTGGGAAATGCAGTTCTGTTTTTGTTCCTTAATCTCTGTGACTGTAGGTTGAGGGACACCAGGTAATTTGCCTTATTTTGCATTAAGTAATATTTTCCTGAAATGTACTTTCAAATTTAATGTTGAAAAATGTTTAACATCCATATAAGGGAGAAACCTTAGTTTTTAACTTAGGGTTTTCAGTGTAGCTCATGTTAGCTTCAAAATTGTGTAAAAGACTAAAAACCTACCACCACCACCGAAACAAACTCAACTGAAAATGGAAGTCTCATCATTCTTTTTGCTTGTATTTTGGGCCCAGTTGATGTGGACTGCATGATACAGGATATATGTGGAGGCAAATGAGCCTTTGATACAGTTGCCTTTATTTGAGTATGCTAAAAATAATTGATTTCTGAAGAAAAAACTTTATTTGATGGTTGACATTTTTTAAAGATTAAAGTTATTAATACTCTGGTAGGTGATTTGGAGATCTATTTGTCTAATGCCAAAGAGCTGTCACTCTGCTAATGAAATTTTCATCCTATTTTCTGAATTATTGTGTTAATAATAATGTCCAGTTAGAATTAATAACGGACCTTGCCTCAGGATCAGAAGTGATTGAAAAGTAGCTTCTAATGAAACTTTAGATTTTACCATTTCCATGACTAGATATTTTATCTGTTTGTGAGATTAATCTGTGTGGATGCCACGACCCTTTATTTGTCAGAATTTCTGTTTCAGTGGAAACTGACTGGTTTGTAGTGATTGGACTGACAGTTTTGAGTTTCGAGAGATGATGTTTGTGGCTCAAACATGGTTCTACACTTCCATGTATAGTTTTCAAAGGTGAATGAGCAGTTCTGTTATTGCTGTTATTGCTGCTCTGCCTTTGTTCTTTTATTCACTTGTCTGGTTTTGCATTCGGATTGAGCCATCTGATGTAGGGCCATGTCATCTTGTGTACTTGCCCAGAATCTAAAACAATGGGGCCTGGTTACTAATTGGAGCTTTTGGGTGCTCACACAATAGAGGTAATTAGTAATAAATGTACAGCTGTAATAGAAAGTAGTGTTCACAGTGGGCAGTGCTATGCATGACAGTTGAGTTCCTATGTTCTGTCTCTAGTGAATGTATTTGAGAAATCATCGCTCTTCTTTCTTTGCCTTTGTGGTGTTGCCCAGAGGTGTGTTCTCTATTCTGGTGTAAGTGCTTATCTGCTAATACCTTAATTAACTTCTTAAAATATAAATGGCCATGGTACATTGAAATAATATTCAGAAATGTATTGATCAGCAGTCTACAAGATTTCTCCATGAATGCTGGTAGTGTCACCTGGAGAAAACTTTAAACCTGACATTAAGCACGTGAACTTAAGCATTTTGAGTAAAACAAGCAAACAAACAAGAAACCTCAACCAACCAACCAGCTCAAATCACTCATTAATTGATAAATTCAGTTTCACCAAGACCTTGCCTATCTTTTTTGCTTCTTGCACATTTTCAATTATTAGCTGCTCATAGAAGAACAGTCAGTCCATCCTTGACCAATTTTTTTCTGTCTTATGTTGGTAGTTATTAGAATTTTGATAAATTTTGTTGTTTGGACCACATTCAGAGTTTTGTTTCCATAGTTTATTAAATTGAGAGGGTGAAGGAGTTTTCAGCTGTTCAGCTAAAAAAAACTCGAAAAAACCACTTTCAAAATGAGACATATCTGGATCAGTTTAATGTCTTTCCCAAGCAGAGAACTTGTTCAGATTCTAAGTTAGACAGGTATATTACCATGAGACCCAGACAAATGGGTCTACATGAAAGTAATTTTCTGTCCTGAGATGAAATTTTTTTCTGTCTTCAAAGTCAGCACATGCTGTTTCTCACCATCTCTCTGAAGTAAGATACAGAATCATAGAAATCATAGGATCATAGAATAGTTTGGATTGGAAGGGACCATCCAGATCATCTAGTTATGAAGGAAGATGGCATGCAGATAGGTATGCTTAACAAAAACTTTGTTTCCATAGAGAATGCTAGTGAAAATTCTCCATGGGCTTTAAGAGGTCTATTACCTGGACTCAGTTGAAGAATTGTAGCCTGGCAGTGTTTGTCCCTGTGAAAGGAATATTTAAGGTGTGGCCCAGTTTAACTGCTGTAGCAACTAAGCCCACACAGCCACTTGCTCTCTCCCCCCTGTAGTGAGATGGGGGACAGAATCAGAAAGGTAACAGTGAGAAAGCTTAGGGGTTGAGATAAATATAAGGAAAAGTAAGGAACTGATTTACTATTTCCCATTGGCAGGCATGTATTTAGCCATTTCCAGCTAAAAGCTGGGCTTCATTACTGACAATGGTGACTTGGGAAGAAAAAAACCCATAACTCCAAATGTCCCCTCCTTCCTCCTCCTTCTCCCATTTTTTATTGCTGAGAGCAGCATCATATGGTCTGTGATATCCCTTTGGTCAGTTTACAGGTTTAAACTTTTAAATGTAAAAAAATCCTTTAAAAAATTTTTTTTAATAATATCTGTCAGGATTGCTTATTTTTAACACTTAATATAAAACAAAATAATAGAGATCTTGAGGATATACCTGAATTATAATATCTTAACATTGCCTTCACAGGTACATGATGCTGATTGATGGCAAGAATGAAGTTTATATGATTGATAGAGACAATTCCATTTTTCATGTATCCAACCTGGAATTTCCGTTTCGTAAAGATCTTCGTACACATCTAACAAACACTCTTCTAGATGGGGTAAGGAGCACATTGTATAATTATTGTAACAATTTCTGTGCTGTTTGCTTTTGTTTGTAAACAGGGCCAAATTTTTAGACCTGGATCGGTGAATCATAGGATTGCAGGAGGAATATAGGTTCAGTCACTGGCTAAATGTGGGAATTGCATTTTATAAGAAATTACCTACAGAATGGCATTGATGACTGCTCTGGGGGGAACTGTTTGTCTTTGAAATAAATCAAGGTATTGAGATTATATTCTCTGAACATAAAAGGCTTGAAGAGAATCCAAAAAAGTTATTGCAGAACTTCATCTCTTACTACAGCTTTGTATTTTGAAATAGTAAACATGGTCAATTTTATACAGCTCATGGAAATACTTCTAAAATTTGATAAAATTTTCATCATCTTATGGTACACTTTTGTGGATTGATGTCTTTGTTTCTGTCACCTTTATTTTCAGCTGATCTGAATTTCTGAATAATTTAGAAATGGCTTAGTTATATTTGTTTAAGGCTAAAACATTTCTAAGTTGCTATGCTAATTTAAATTATGTAAACTTGCTAATGAACTTTTTGAGCCAGTTGTAAAACAAGCTGTAAAACATCTGTATTTGTGGTTTGGAGGGTGGGCTGGACTATTGGTGGTAAACTTTACAGAGCAATAGCCACAAGAAGATATTATTTCTTTCTTGACTGTCCTATTTAACATGACCAAAAGAACTTCATTAGCTCTTGCACCAATAGATCAATGCAGTTTCCTGTTAAGTTTCAGTAGCATTTGAGACTCTCTACATTGCTGTAACTCCTGCTTGATGAAGTATTTTTATACTTGAGATATTTCCCATATTGATCTTCTGAAGCCTAATGCACTTTTCAGATACAGGAGACCATATTGTCTTTATTAACTTTCTTTCCTTTCTCAGGCCCTTGTTCTCAGTATTCTTTTTGAAATGTCACTTCTGTGACTGAGTTGTCTTACTGAACGCACATTTACATGTGAAGCATGTATAAATTGAATCTGTGAGGATAATTACTGCAAGGAACAATGTACTGTCTCGGGGACAGAGAAGCAGATAATGCTTCCCCCACCTCTGCTTCACTGAAAAATGAGAGCATAATGCAAGAAATGCCATGCTTTCAGCTCAAAAGTGGTTGCACAAGCTGTCGTGTCTGGCGGGAGCCTCTTCGTCCAGGCAGCTCCCTAATGATATACATAATATTATTCTTAATGACATACATTAAGTTCCATACTTTTGAGATAAAAAGCCTGGTACTGCTATTTTTTTTTGCCTGCTACTTCTAAGGCTCTTGAGAAAGTAATGACTTGCTAGTGTCCATATGGTGCAATCCTAGGTGTTCTTGAGGGAAATGACTGCTCTTTCATTTATTTATTTAATGATTCTTTTTCTTTCAAAAGAGGTGTTTTGGTAAAGGTGGCTGATATGTACATGGTGGAAGACAAGGATATTGAGATAAGTGCATAATGTAGCTGTGGAGCATGGAAGGTCTCTGATCTGGTGTGTTGTGTTCCCAGATTTATTGTTTTAAGTCTCTTAAGAATAACTGAAGTTCTCTCAGGTACCCATGGCATGAGCTATAACTTTGCTTAATTTGTTGTTCTGTACAAGTTTGACTGTTACAGTGCATTTTTGATGTTTCACTTTATTGGCATAAAATCAGTCTTACTGTGATTTTTTTCCCTCCCACATTTTTTTTTTTATAAAGTGAAAAGCAAGATGACATGAAATGAGCAAGTACTGATTGAATGAAGTACCCTGAGATAAAACTAAAACTTTTCAATGGATGAATACTTTTCATAGTACAGATTTCTAAATTTGTTTTAGTATAGTCAGTTAAATAAAAAGCTGTTGATAGAATATTTTTTTTCAACTGAAATTCCTTTAACAGGTCTGAGGATAAGACTTGCCTATTATTTGAAGTGTCAGAAGAGCTTAACTTTGTAATTGAATATTTGTTTAATGTTAATGCCAACAACATTTGGCATCAACAAATGATCCTTTACTCTAGATATATGCATGATTGATTTTATTTCTTAAATCCATGGGATGAAGTTGGCTTTTTCTCTATTAACATATTTTGCTAATTAGTGCTTGAAGGGCTGTTGAAGTTAATTCTTTAATTACAGGCTGAATTAAGTTCATACTTACTGTCCTTGAAGTAGCTTTTTCAGGGAATAGAAGTATAGAATGAGGTGACCCAGTTGGTGTTGCTTTACAGTATTCTTAAAAATATGAGAAAAAAGGAAAGAGAAAACAGAAATATCAGTGCCATGCAGCAAACAACTACTGGTTTTAAAAATACAAGAGATTAGGTAATTCCCCCTAACATTATTTAGAATGACAGTATACATGAAAATTTCATAAAGGCAATTTCCATGCATTCAGGGATCTATTAACTTGCTTTAAGGCCTCTGGTGTAAGCCTTTCATGTGGTTGTCTTTGAAAATTTCAGATGCATTTGTGGTTCACTTCAGGCTGAAATTACTTGCAAACAGTTCTTATGTGATTAGTTACATCTTGGCTGATGACAGATGTGCAACACTGTGCTCATCTCCAGCTCTTCAGTTGCAATTGTTCTCCTGTCATGGAAGAAAGTTTTCTGCAAAGCTCATTAAAGCTAATTTGTCACCTACAGGTGACTAGTATGACTTACTCCTTTAGCAGCCAAGGGGTTTGCATCCATAGTGCTATCTGAGGGAATGCATAGAGTTTTGTTCAAATGTTTTGGCTGTCATGCAAAAAAACTAAATAGCTATTTTCAGGAGCTTTCTTGGCATTCTGCTTAGCTTTGGAACAGTTGAGTAGAAAATGCAGAGGCATTCTTAGTCTTGAAATACATTTTACAATTTTAATACAAGTTTTTAATCTATTTTATTTTTATATAAAATACTGTTCACACTTGAAGACTTAGGAGGGCCAGAAACTCCCTTAGCAGAGAACGAGATAAAGATTTATTTTTTTGTATCAGTAGAGATCTTACCTATTTGTAAACTGTCTCAGAAACTGCAGAACGAAAAACTTTTGAGTTTGCAAAAGCTGGTGCAAAATAGTTTTAGGAAGAAAAGGCAAGAAACAAAAGCTATTTTCATTCCTGAAATACAGCAGTGACTAGAATTGTGTTAAGTATAAATGGATAAAGGATTAAGATGAGACAGAGGAGGAAAAGGAACAACAAGCAGATGTGTTATTAGATCTGATTCCATACTCTGTGTCAACAACAAATACGTTCTGCAAGTGGCTGGTAAAATTGGATCTTTTGCTTTGTGATTAAATTTTGGATTATTTTAAGTCCAAGTTACTCGCTAGTGATGTGATTCAAAGAAAAAAGTCCATGAGCTCTCAGTCCAGCATTGTTCTTCTGGTACTTCCAACAAAAGGCTCTTAGCACTGTTGCAGGTTTAATATACTGTACAACTGTGCTTTGCAACACCAGAAGATTGAGGAGAGTGACACCAGCACAGTGTTGCATGATTACATTGCGTTAATTGATCATTGGACCTTGTTCTTCAGGCCCATGGGTTAAGTGGATACCTAAACCAGCAGATAATGGACAAGTGCTAAAGATCATACTGACTAGCAGAGGTAGTTTTGAAACACACAATACTGGCTGTAAATCTGCATGGAGTCTGTAGAAGGAACTCCATGGATGAAGGTGTGTCTTATGGATACTTTTATGTTATGTTAACGTGTCGTGTGAGTGGATTTGGGTTTCAGTTTTTAGTTATCTAGAAATTGGCTTAAATATAGTCTTACAATATCAGGTTGTTACTCAGGTCAGATTGAGTGAGTTTAATTGTGGTCATTTCTCAAATAATACATTTCCCCAGCTTCTCTGAACTTGTCTCTGGGGTCTATTCCCTGGGGTATTTTTCAATTCTGATAATTTCAAGGAAGATTCTGAAATCAGACTGTAAAATAATGATGTGTTAGAGCATTTCTAATCTGAACCATTCCTATGCTCACTTTGCAGCTTTCGCCTTATGACAGTTGTATTGGCGTAACTAATGGAGCAGGGAATGTTGTTGTCATGATGGAGATGAGCAGCGCAGGAATTTGTCATCTCATCTTCTAAGGCATATTGTGCTATTGTTTTTTGCGCTGGTAGCTGGGATTTCAGTCAGGATGTCAAAGAACAGGAGGCAGGGGAGAAAGAAAAGAAGGGAGGAGATGAGGAAAAAGGCTTGTTTTATCAGTAATAGAATAAAAATGTTTACATGTCTGAAGTAGAGAAAGTTAAAAATAAACATTTCAAAGGGTGTTTAAAAACAGTTCTTGGTCCTCTTTGTATTTTTTAATCCTTCTTAAACTGAATATGCAGAGATTCAGATTTTTAAAATTAGGCATAAAATCTTGTAGTACCAAGCATTGAAATGTTTTCAGGGTTTTGCATACAAATGCTAGCTTTGTATCAAAGCTGAGGCTCTGAATATGCATACTGAGAAAGTGAGTTCTTAAACCCTAAATATGTGCTCAATTAAATGTGTTTCAAAAAGTTGTTTCACCTGCCAGTTCAATTGAGAGTTAATGAAATACAGTGTCCTTCTTTTGTTTCACTGTTACTTTGTTGTTTGTTTCACCTGATTGCTATCAGGAATTTCACGTGGGGTTTTTTATCCTGGGTTTTTTTCCCCCCTTGCATTATATCTTTATACACTCTTCCAAGTTTGCATATCATGCCTTCTGTCTCTTGAGTCATACCCATCTGTTCTTGTAGTTAGTTATAAAATTTATTGTCAAAGAAGGCATTGCAGCATTGTGTCTGCTGTTCCTTTGAGAGTCCACCAGTGTCCTACCTAAATATTGGGAACTAATGGAATGGCATTTTGTTATGTCTCTTCTATGTAGACTTTTTTTGCTCATGTTATTTGACAGTGCCTCCAACTAAATTTTTAGAGCTAAGAGTAAGATATTGTAATGTTACAAAGGAATACTTTTCACTCATTGGATTAATTTTTTTTTTTTAATTTTTATTTTTTTTAAAAAATTATGTGGAACGATGTGTAAGGTCAACTCAGGTCGTCATTCACACCTGTGAATGCTGCACATGGCTTTGAAATCCCAATCTCCATCTCAGTGTTGTGTTCACAGAAGATGAGATTCCAAAATATTAAGCAGACAACTTAGATTTCCCAGTGGTTTTTGAGAACAACGTTAATGTCTTTTAGTTCCGTTTTAAATGCTTCAAGCTTTGTGTTTGCTTTAAATCTGTATTTTTACAACTGAACTGCTTGCTTTTTTTTCAAAGCAAATTGTGGTTAAATGCTAGGTACAATTGGAGAATCTTTTTGTACAGACTGAAAATTAATCTAACATGAGTCAATAAGACTTTTTTGGGTTTATTTTGTAGAATTTATGGATTCTGAGAGAAATTAAAAGGTTGTAAGACAAAAATGCTACTAACATAGCAAGACATTAAACAAAATTAATTTCATTTGCGGTAATGTTCTTTTTTGGAATAATTCTTGAGCTCCTGATTTTGTTTTCATCATGTCATAGTGAAGGTTCCACGTTTTTCAGTTGTTTTATCTTGTTTGTGTGAATGTGGAATATTAACTTGGTATTTTTAGAAAAAAAATCCGTAGCTGATACAACTTATTAGCCAAGAATCAGGTGGGGGAGGGAGGTAGGGAGAAGATGGATTGCATTTAGAGGAGTGATTATTTCAGAGTTGTCTTTGGAAAAGATCTTCCAGTGGTTGGTTATTACCATTTTCAGTCTTCCTAGTTAGTTCATCAAACTCTGTGTCTGATTCCCATCATAGGAAGCCTGAGTTACAGATGTAAGCACTGCCATGTAAGGTATATGTATTTTTGTATGTACCTTTTAAGTTCTGGCAACATTTTTGTGTTTGGATGTTGATCATTAATGTTCTTCCCTACCTGACCTATTTTCAATATGATTTGCCGGTACATACTGAATGTTAACTGACTTCATGTGATGCAGAGAGTGTCTGTGATATTTTTGTTTGAAGGAGCCATAGTGTTTAGTCACAGTGCAATGTTCAAGCAAACTGCAGCTCTCACTGCTGCCTAAGACACTGTTAAAATGAAAAGATCCAACCTGAGCATAGAAAATGAATGTGAATGCTTGTTCTTTGCATCCTCGCTGTTATACTTCTGACTGTGGGCAAGATTTCCAGTAGTGCTTGGTTGACGTAGGATCACAGTTCATATTGAGGTTTCTAAAAACTCATTATTCACTCACGATTTTGAATGCTGTGGGGAAACTAATGTATAAATGTTGCAAATCAGAATGGGAAGCCCTAGCACAGCTTCCTGGTGTTTCATTGAATGCTTCATGAGAGACTTTTAAGACCACAGTAATATTTTTATAATCTTGACTTGTTGTAAAATATTTTTTGTAATAAAGATGTGGCCGGTGTGATTGCATCATGCTTGCAGGTACATGCACTAAGTATAAATGTGTCAACATTCGTCTTCTATATTCATGAAAAAAATGCCAATGCCTTCTCTTTTCTTTTAAGGAAATGATCATCGACAAGGTTAATGGACAGGTTGTCCCTCGGTACTTGATATATGACATTATTAAGTTTAATGTAAGTACTTTCAATTTTATTGCTTATCATTAGTTATTGATTCTTACTTCAATGTGAATCTTATTTATATAAGGTAGAGCTTCAGAGTAAATATGAACACCAAAAGCGTTTGGGTATTTTGCGTCTCAATAACAAGCAATGCATCAGAATTTAGATTGAAAGCAGCCTTACAATACATGTTGATTTATTCCCACTTGCTCAAGAAAAAAATGGCCATTTGAAACAGTCTGCTAGACACTCGTGGAAAATTTCCCATTTCTAGAGCATGTTTGAACTATTTAGGCAGTGATATCAAGAGGGGATGGAGGAGTTATCCTGGTGTATTTGTTACCAGAGCTTCACAGTACTTGTTAGGCTGCTCTGTCACCTCCTTCTCAAATTTGTGTTTGAAACCAGGCAACTGATCCTCTGTTAAGTCCTCAACAGCAGGGTCTCCTGGTAGCACAGGCTGTAGGGAAAATGTGTAGTAAGGAAATATATTGCAGAAGTTGTGGAAAAGGAGAATAGAGTCTAGGAATAAAGTCTTTGTGATCACAAGAAAGAGCTGTTAAACAGTACTGAAAATAGTAAACTTGTTTTCTGTAAACCAGCTTTCAAATACGGTAAAGATTTGAATATCACCAAAGGGCTCTTGCTGGTGTCTTTTACAGATTTTTTTTGTTGTTGTTTTCTTCATAGTAGCTCATATGGTATTGGGTTTTGGATTTGCAAATCAGCACGGAATAGTGCTGATAATACAGGGATGTTCTTTGTTATTGCTGAGCAGTGCTTGCATGGCTTCAAGCCCTTTTCTATTTCTCACCCTACTACACTGGTGAGTAGGCTTGGGGGGCACAAGGAGTAGGGAAGGGGACACAGCCAGGACAGCTGACTCCAACTGACCAAAGGGACATTCCTTACCATATGATGTTGTGCTGCCCATATAAAGCTGGAGGAAGAAGGATGTTTGTAGTGGTGGCATTTGTCTTCCCAAGTGATCCATGTGTGATGGAGCCCTGCTGCCGTGGGGATGGTTGAACACCTTCCTGCCCATGACAAGTGGTGAATGACTTCCTTACTTTGCTTTTTTTCCATATACAGCTTTTGCTAGAGCTTTGAAACTCTCTTTATCTCAAACCTTGAGTTTCCTCACTTACACCCTTTTGATTCTCTCCCTCCATCTTATTCTAGGGGGAGTGAGTGAGTGTCTGTGGAAGGCTTAGCACCTACTGTGGTTAAACCACAACAATCTGTTAAATTTAGTCAAAATAGCCCGTGGAGAAAACACTAGTATCTGTTAATGCTTCTGGAAAAGTGAAATTATTGTTTCAGTGCTCCTAAGGGGACAAAAACAATAATAGTAAACCACAGGGCATTTCAGCCTTTCTAAACTACAGTTGACTCTTCCAGTCTTGAGTAAGATACTACTCAGCTCAGTGTCCTAGGTTCCAGTGTAAGACGTGCCCAAAAGCATTTATTCTTTTACCATCTTCATAAAATATTGAATCCAGGTGGGGCAGTGTTTTCCATGCCTCCTCCCTCTGGGAGTTATCTTTGTTTAATGGGCAATCAAGGACCCTGCCCATGGCTCATAGATAACTGCCTCTGGACCATCTTTTGTTAATGGGCCCATCAATGCCTTATCATCCCATTGTGAGAAGCTCCACACAGAGGGAGAAACCAAGCATTCCATCCTGAATATAAACTGGGATTCCAAACACCACAGACAGCCTTTTCCCACTGGATTTCCAGAGGACAAGAGCCACCACTGGACTTTCAGATGAAGACCAGACTCTTTTTCTACAGGATCACTGCTTTAACAGGACCACTTCATCTGAACTGCTCCCAGCACCCTGACTGACAGGGTGCCAGGTTGTATTCTGACTCTGTCAGTGGTTTGCTTTTTGTACTATTGCATTTATTTTACCTTTTCCCTATTAAATGGTATTTCTGACTTGGAGCCTCTCACTGGTTTGCTTTCAAACCTGCACACTCAGTCACTCAGTGTAAGTGGGAATTGCAAATGTAGGCATGGTACCAGTCACCAGAAATTTCTTAGGTATTCTTGGAAGCATAGTCATACTCTGACTTAGGATAGCTGCTTTGAAAAGGAATAGTTTGTGGAGAAGACGTGTTAGATTAGGACTAGAAGCTTTTTGTTAACATATTTTAATTCTGTATCTGGATGTCCTTTCTCTAACCTTTTCTGAAAAGTGGGTGTTAGTTTCCTGGATCCCTCCTACAATTAAGTCTTTTCTCTAAGCAAGAATCCCATGTAGTCTTCTGAAAAATACAGTCTTCTATAACCACTCCTGAGTTGTCATTTTTCCTTTACATTTTCTTATCTGTTGCTCTACCTATGGTTCTGTGTTTATTTACCTTCATGTCTTGCCTTGTCTCTACTCTCCTTTTGAGTCTAACCTGCCATTCACTGCTGTTACACTTCCTTTGAAGTAAACATGTAATTTAAGAATTGTACAGTCATTCAGTTTGGGATGTGCATATACTAGCAAAATAAAGCTTTTCAAAACTCACAGTTATTTTGGTTAAACTTTTTTTTGTGGTGGAAGGGGAGGAAACCCTCCTTTGTAGTGAGGTGTCCAGGCTTAAGATGATGAATCCCACCTGGTAAATAGGAAAAATGATCAGTAGGTTTCCAGAGGATTGTCAGTGTTTAGGAAAAGTCTGCTTTTGAGCAGTGCTTTAAAGCTTGTTTGGTTTTGTTTGTTTTTTAAGTGCCCTGGGAATGAGAGAGAGGAGCTAGTTACTGTGTTACTTTTTTAAAGTCAAGGACGAATTAAGATAATGTTATCAGTGTGAGTACAAGCAGGGCTTTAGCTGCAAGAAGTCATTAGCAATGGTCCTACTGCAAAGATGGAAAAGCACAGCTGTTTTTAGGTTAATTTTAGAAGCTTAATTATAAAAATGGGCACCCAAGGATGTTTGGTTTGGCAAGAAATGATCAACAGAATTTTATCACCAAGAGAGGTAAATGTAATATAACTTGTAAATGGCAAGAAAGAGTAAGTTCCTATTTAAGTTGTGTAACTTAGATTTTTGTTCATTTTTTTTAGCAGATCTTCGAATAAAATAATTACACAAAGCACTGGTCCTATTCAAAACCAGAACATTCCTCCCTGCCTTCCAAACAAACAACCCCCCACTCCAAAACCTCCCCAAAACAGAGGTTGTGCTGGAATTCGGCATTGTTTGTTTTGATCTGGAAAGTAATTGAGTCTTGAAGGTGAATGATGGAGTTACTGTACTTGCTTATGAGTTAGAAGATTTGCAACATGTCCCCTGTCTCACTCTCCACATGACTCAGCTTACTCTGCTCTTGGAGGTGCAACTTTGCGGCTGGGGAAATGCACATTCAAACCCCATTGATAAACACCTTTGCTCAGGCAAACCTCATGTTTTAGTCAGGTCTTGTGAACTAAGATATTTTTAGCTGAGCTTATTCTCAAATGCTTGACCTATTTTGCTGGCTAAGCATTGCAAAGTTTTCTGGCTTTGTCAGAATATTCCTTCTGAAATAGTGCATTCACAATGCAGAGAAAATGAGCAGACAAATCTGTAACTACCTGTTACAGATTTTAATCCACGTTGTTAGCAGTGAGGCTTATTGTTACTTACTTTTTGATTTTGCTGTAGTGTGTCAGGAATAAACTACAGCAGCACTCTAGAAAGAAACAAAGGAAACTGAGAGAATAGACTGATTGACATCTATAGTGTGTATTTGGCTCTAGACGTCTATACAGGAAAGTCTTAGGAGGAAGGAAACATAAAAATTGAATTTCAGGGATTGGGAGAAACCTATACTTGAGTTCTTAAGCAAAACATGTCAGTTATCTTGGTTGTCTTTTTCCATGATAAGTTTGTTATTGAATTCTGATGCTTATCATGTATAGCTGCTGCAAAAGTCTTGTCTTCAAGGATGCTGATGGAATCCTTTGACTATTTCTTTTAGTTACTGTTTCTGTGACATCTAGTTTCTAAAAGCTTGTAACACATCTCATTTTGTTGCAGGAGATGTTTGTGTCAAGAATAACAAATGATTCTTCAGGACATTTAAAAAGATTTTTCTTAGTGTAATTTTCTTCAGTTTGAAGCATGGCATTGATTGTTATTAATAACAACTCAAAATATGACATTGCTGTCTCACTGCTTTCATCTCACCTGCTAAAGTCAAATTCATAGAAAGCAAGCTGTATCCTAGTGTAATAAGCCTGCCATTTGACCTTTGTGAGCTCCACACACAAGAAATTTGGATTTTTCATATTCCTCTGAACATAAAAGGCTAATAGGACCCAACATTCCTTACGGTGTTTAGTCTTAATGAGTACAGAGCTAAATCCCTGCAGTGTATGTTGCTTTTCAGCTTCTTGATTTGTGTCTGTATGTAGTTGAGTTCATCATTATGGTAACTGCAGCTGTATAGCTACAATTTCAAATTTGGTGGATAATTTGGGTAATTTGGTGGATAATTCTAATGTAACAGAGGAAGCTGACAGTAGAATAATTAATAGCCCCAGAAGCAAATGCAGGTAAATCCAAATCCCTTTTCATCTGAAACAGTCCACAAAAGAATGTGTTTTCATTCTGCAGTCATCTTGGAGACAGCTATTCCTGAAAGACCTTGTTTTGAGAAGCTTTTTCATAGATAATATTCAATAGCTACTTGTAGATGTATGGACACTAAACTTAAGCAACAATTTTTTTCCTTAGTTAAGTAATAAAAAGTAATGCTGGCATGATGTAGGATCTAATTAATGCATTCTTAGCAAAGATGCTGAAAATGAGTACAACTTTCCTTTTCCTTTCTAACCCTGGCCTTTAAATTTTTAAACTCTAGCCAAGTTTTTGTGAGACCAGATTGCAATGGTAAGAGTAGACTGAATGCTTGAAAAAGAATAATTATTTAAATGCTTAGAAAGGAGGTAGGATTTTGATTAAATTTCCTAATACGTTATGCACTGAATTAAGTCAAGATCAAGATTTCTTTTGTTGTCATTATGCATAGCAATGCTGTTGCTATTAGATAAAATTTGTCATGGTAAACAGATATGCTGGTCGTAAATCCTGCCCACAGCCAATGTGCTCATTGAATTAATGCATGAAAAATGTTTGTTTTAAATCCCTGTAAAATATTACCATGTCTGACTTCTCTGTTACAAACCTCATTTTAAAGCAATGTAATGCTCACAGTTCATGCTGTCTCTCACTTATTAGCCTATTTACCTTATCTTAAAGTTGTACTGTGAAAGTTTTGAGGACACAATTCAGAGATGCAAATGTTTAATTGCATCTCTTCTGTTTACAAATGCACCTGGCTGCCAGTCACTCTTCTGCTCTTAATTTTAATTCTGAGGTTCTTTTTCAAATGATATCACTTGAAAATACAGATTTAAAATGCTTTTGCTACTAATAGTACTCTGGAAAGTAAGGATGCTGTGGGCTTGTTTGCTCTTGCACCCTTTTGATTATTTCTTGTGGAAAGTTATCTAACAAACACCCAGATGCTTGTACTAGTGCTCCTGCGGCATGTTATGTTCTCAAAATCCGAATATATCACCTCATTCCTTCATGGCTCAGGGCAGTCAGGTAAATGCAATATAGAGCATCCACTCAGCTTTGTCTTGCATTGCTTTCTGTCACTCTGGGAGAGGTGCTTTAAGTTTGCTTTTTCTTCCTCCTCCAGTTTTTACGGTGCTGTTTATTGAGAGCAAGGGCAGCGTGGCCAAATAACGCTTTTCAGTATCCTGAAATTCCAGAAGGGCAGCGTTACAGTATAGGAAGAGCAACAAATGGTGGCTTGTAGGATGGAGAATCAATGCAGTAAGGGAGTGATGCTGCAGAAGCTTTTGGGTCTGTGAAGTAGGATTGACATATCATAGGTAGTTGTAATTTCAAAGTTTTTCTTGCCTTATTCCCCTTCCCTGTTGATCATCTTTTATCCATCATTAAAAACCTGACTTGTGCATCTGAGCAGCACAGTTTGAAAATCTTCTTACCTCTTTGGTAAACTCTCAGACGGCTACCTTGTGCTTTCTTTACTGTTACTCCTTCTGTTTCAGTAAAGTGCACAGCAACTGAAAAGTAGCATTTCTGTTCGTTTTTTCATCCCTTTTTAAAAAAGATCTGCTTTGGTATGATGTGTGCAAGGCGTAAATTGTTGTTGAAGAGTGATAATTAGTACATGCTGACCAGGATGTCTTTGCTGTTTTCATGCTCTTATTTTTTTATCTAACAAGCTGCTTGTTGTTGGGGAGCATTCTGTAGTGTTGTAATTAGTTTGAAGCATGACTGTTTTACTTGCTGGTTAGATTGTGTGAAAAAAACCTATTGATTTCTTTCTTTGCCTTATATCTGTGACTTTGATCCTCCTTTTCCCAACCCAGGGGGCACCATGAATCACAGTGAATGTGGTTTGTTTTCCAAATTTTCTAATATAAGGAATGCTTAATGGAGTATTATATAAAAGCAAAAGGGAGTTAATTAAATTCTGTCGTGTCCTGTTTTATTCTGAAAATATAGGTGTTCTTATACCACACCATGAAGCCTGTCTCACCAGGAACTTTTTGAATGGCAGATTATCACTAGCATAATTGTCAGAGGAAGAGACACAAAGTGTTGCTCCTGGGAGAGAGATACAGGACAAGTCATTCTCCAAGAGTAGCTTTAGAAGTTACCATGATACTAAATCCTTTATATTTTTCAGGTGTTTGTGTCTGTAGGTTTTACTCTTACTTGCTTACCCTGATGTGGTACTTTTTCAGCAAACCATGAAACTTGCTATAAAAAAATACAAAGTTACAACTGAAAGGTTAAGTTGGGTTATGAATGAAAAAAACTGAGATACTTCAAACCTAAAATACAATTTGCAGAATAAAGTCCACAAACAATTTTTTTGTTCTTAGGAGGTCTCCTTAAAGAGCTTTTCTCAGTATCTTTGTTAAAACAATTTTCTGCCTCTCATGAATTTTAGCCTTTAAAAACCCTCACTTTTTATCTGCAGTATCTTTTTATCTTCTTGTTATCTTATAGAAATTTATGATTAAATGGAAAAACTGTCTTCTTCAGCTCACGGTTTATGACAGTCATTCCCGTAGGAACTGCCAAGTGGACTTAAACCCAGCTTCTGTCTCAAGCAAATATTCAAATCTCTCACAAATGTGGCAGTAATCACAGCTGAAGTGGAAGGTGTGAAAAATTTTACAGTGGGGCAGGTTTTCCAGTTGCATTATCGTGACCAGTTTTCTAAGTACTGGCAATGAAGTCTTAAATAGGGCTTTTCTTGTCCAGTGTATTTCAAAACAAAAATCTAGCCAAAATAGAGTATTGGGGAAATGTCATATGGAAGCAGTGATAGTGTTCAAATGTTGTAATGTCTTATTTCCCTAACTTAGTTTTAATTACTCCTTTTCTATAATTAATATAGTGACATTATTTCATTTTTTCAGCTTTCTCCCTTGTCTCTTCCCATCTTTTTCCTATTTCTAGGGGAAAAGAACTAAAGAAAAAGAAATAGTCAAAGTTAATCAGAAGGATGTAGCAAATATTATAACTATATATTTCAGGATTGGTTTTATGAAGGTTGAAAGCAGGACCTCACTAATATTTTCTTTTCCATGCCTAACTGGGAGAGAATTGGGATTATTCAGTCTGGAAAAGAGAAGGCTTAGGGGAGACATTATTGCAGCCTTCCGGTACCTGAAGGGAGCGTACAAGAGATATGGAGAGGGACTTTTCACAAGGGCCTATAGTGATAAAACAATGGGGAATGGCTTTAAACTGGAAGTGGGCAGGTTTAGATGAGATAGTAGGAAGAAATTCTTCACTGTGAGCTTGGTGAGACACTGGAGCAGGTTGCCCAGAGAAATTGTGGATGCCCCATCCCTAGAAGGGTTCAAGGCCAGGTTAGATGGGGCTTTGAGCAACCTGGTCTAGTGAAAAGTGTCCCTGCCCATGGCAGGGGGTTGGAACTGGATGATCTCTAAGGTCCTTTGAAACCCAGACCATTCTATGGTTCTAACTTGTTTGAATAGCCTGTCTGACTGTTGTGGTCTGGGAAAGAATGTGAAGGCTGTATTTTCATCCTTTTTTAGAATATTTCTTTAATTTAAAATAAATACGAAGAGAAATACCACTTTTGAAATGAGTATTAAATTTTCAGTATTTTTTACTCAAGCTAACCCTGTACACAATGATCTAGACATCTAAAGACAGATTATGTACTGAAATGATGGATATTTACAAGTCTTCAGGTGTTACAAGGTGATGCTTAATTTTTAGTTCTATCGTAGTTTAGGCAACGTAGATGGTTCCTTTTTTAAGATAGTCGTTATGAATAAGTGCTGATTGTTACTACTTTTTTTTCTCCTCTTTTCTAGTTTTTACGAGACTTCATACTAACTGTGCTTGACAGTCTTATTTTAAATACCATGAAGTGATTTATATTCTAAAAACACCAGTGCCACAATCTTTTCAAGTATGAAATGGCTTGAATAATGTTTTTAAGATGAAGGAATTTTCCCACGGTTCTTTAATTCACTGGAGTGATAATTCTTTATTATAAAGACAGACGTGTAAAAACCCAGCAATAGCTATTCCTATGAAGAGCCATTGTGAATGGCTGATAGAAAGGAAGAGAGTGTGAGGAAAGTAGAAGTAGAGAGAGAAAATATTGACGGGACCACCTAGTACCTGCTGCAGTTAAGGTAAGAATGCCTCCATACTACATGCAACACAAGCACTAGGAAAAATAATTAGAAAAAACTGAAGCAATAAAATCCTGTGTTTGACTTTGAAGATAGCCTAGCTTCAGTGTAAAATAAATTATTAAAACTTGTATTCCCATGTGAAATTTTTTTGTGTGTAAATACCCCATGGTGATAATAACACATCTATTTTATAATTAGGGTTTATTAGAACTATGACTTTTCTTTCTGTAATTGAAGTGGGAAGTTCATCTACTCAGATTACCTGAGGGGAGGCAACCAGTCTAGACGGAGCAGGATTCCTTTTCGTTTTAATCATTTACGTCCCAGTAAAATCCCCTTATTGAATTCTGTTTTTGAGGGCTCAGAAGGATTTCTAAATGAAGTCACCATACATGCAATCAATGAATTTGACTGAGTTGTCTGTTCTCTGAAAATAGCAGCTGCTAAGCTTTCAGTGCCTAACTGGAGCTTTGTTTTCAAAAGAGTGGACTTAGGTGTTCATCCGTGCTAGATGCCTGTTTCCATAATTCTGCCTCTTTATTGCTCAGCGCTGGTGATGAGAATCATAATTCAGTCACTTAAACTGATTGTAAATATTCTGCTTTGTATATGTTACTGTTACACTGATGGTGCAAATTTATCATCCAGTTGCAATTACAGAGTTTTATGGTTTTTATTGTGAATTTGTTTAAAATTTTGAGCAATCCAAGAGGCGTAAGAAAGCGAGCAATGTTTGGAGTGCAAACTACTTTTTCTGTTTTGATCATATCTGTTTAGTCACAATTTTGGCAGTCCTGCTGTTTTGTTCAAGTTATGTTTACTAATGAAAAAACCCTATGGAGCTATATGTGTATGTTCTGTTAGACCTTGGTGTTATCCATTGGCTACTAACATCTTTCCTTTGTACATTTTAATATTCATTTTTAGTGATTATTTTTTAAGGAAATACCAGTACTTTAATATAGGTCTGAAGCCATCTTTTTAATAGGTCTCATCCTTCAAACCATTTTTGTTCTGTGGTAAATCAGAGCGAAATTCCATTGTACAAAACAACAACATATAAGTAATAATTATGTTCCTGCAGCACACTGGTTGTATTGTTACAATTGAAACAATATTTCACATGCTGTACCTCATTGATGCTAAGATAAATTTTAGAAACCTTTTGAAACTGCTGAATTCCTTGCCTTTGTCATGTATGTTTTGAGTATTTGAGTGATGAAAGTTAGAAAACCCCCAAAATTTTAAAATTAATTTTTAGATTATATTGATTGTCATGCCTTTTACCTTTTAGAAATGAAGAACTTAAGGGTCGTAATTTTATAAAATTTTTCATTTCTCTAATACTTTATTTTTAATCCTGCTTTAAAAAGAAAACTTCATAGGAAATGAATAAAGCCTTTTAGGTGATTGAATGTAGTAGTAATCTTATTTGGAAACTCAAACAGCACCTTTAGATTGTTTTTATATAAAGCTGTGTATATAAAAAAAGCAGCATCTGTAAAACCATGATCAGAAGAAATATGTGCCAGATCATTAATACAAAATGCAAAATATTAGACTGCATGGTCTTCAGAAGTTGGGAGAACTAATAATGGACTTTCATTGGAAATGCAGATGTCAGCTGTGGGTGCTTTGAATTGTCAATAATAACATTAAACACAAGGTAGAATATCAGGCTGAGCTTATTCTTTATTCTTCTCTCAAAATCATTAAAGCTAAGACAGTTGTGACATATGTTCCACTCTGGCTCAGTAGGTGAAGATGTGCATGGAACGTATCTCTGTGTGTGTGCTGAATTATTCATGTCTCAGGTACTGCTCTGGAGAAGCAAATGGAGCATGCTTTGGTGGTGAGTAGGCTTCAGCTGTATTTTATGGAGGAAAAGAATAAATATTCTCAGTTTATCCTGGACCACGCAGGTTGTCAGCTGTATGCAGAGGCCCAGGCATTATTTTTCTTTTTACTGTAGCTGCACTGGGGATACACATAAATACCAAAATCAAAGATGAAGTACTTTTATGGAATTTAGCACCTATATAGCATGGTGTGTTCACTGCAACCATCTAGGTAAAGGACTTTCCATGTAAGGCCAATGGAATTTGCTGACCTGTGGCCGCAAGGTAACTTTAGAGACACAGGGGAAGGGAAACTTAAATGTGGAGGGTGATGGTAGATCCTCAGGGATACCTTTCTCCTTGTGGAGAGACAGGCAGGATGTGCAACAGAAGTCGTGTTATCCTCTTATCCCTGTCTCAGCAACTCCTGCCATCTTCCTGGATGTAATGACCTGGAATTTGAGTTATTCACCAGGTGTAGCATGAGGTTGTGACTTCAACCCTGAGGTCTCTGTGAACAGGGGGGAGGGCAGGAGCACAGCCTGACACTTGTCCAAATTCAGTCTCTTGGCACCCATTTAGAGCATTGTTGGAGGGACTGTGGTTTTGTTGGGTGGGTGGTTTTTCTTTAGTGGTAGCATTTTTTTGTTTTCT
This sequence comes from Aleadryas rufinucha, assembly GCA_013397815.1. Taxonomy (NCBI): domain Eukaryota; kingdom Metazoa; phylum Chordata; class Aves; order Passeriformes; genus Aleadryas; species Aleadryas rufinucha. The sequence continues at coordinate 98,601 of VZTH01003637.1, forward strand.
TTTTTTTCTCCTTTTTTTTTTTTAATCTCCATTCAGCAAATAAATTGCCTTCCCCCATCTGCTCAAGACAATGGATATTAAATGAGCTGCAGACCCTGTTTTTAAGTGTTTTTAAACATGTATTTCTTTTTGTGGTTCTTATGTGACTTGTTATGTATGATTTCTGTTGAGAAGTTAATTTGTAATAACCTAGGTTTAAATTTAGAAGTTTTGACTCCTGGGTGGGTTTCAAAGTGCAGTAGAAATTTCATCTTACGTTTTGAAGTTGTGTGGAGGATGTTTTAACATCAAGACTGTATTTTGCAAGCCCACTCCATGCTGTGACCTTAGTGCAATGCACAGTTTCAACAGGTGAAGAAAACTCAGCTGCTCAGGGAAGAGGTGTTGATTCAACAGATGACTCTTCTCTTAAGGCCTAAGTCTTAAGGTCTAAATGATATATTGCTTTAGGATACGTTTTATTTACAGTGAGAGGGAAGTGTAACTTTCTAGCATAGGTAGGAGATACGTGCTACTTGTTAATTTTGTTTTACCCTTTGCTAACACACATATTTTAGGTTAAAAATGTCTAGAGCAGGAATTAACATGTAATGTACTTCAGTAACTATGCTGTCAAGCAGTAGTGACCCTCATCCTTCTCAGACAAGTAAAAACCTACATATTGGAATAAAATCTTAGTCATCTGAATGCTTAAATTAGTAAAACATCTGTATTGCCTAAAAACATGCTATTACTCAATGCCTGGGTTTAGATTAAACGTGCATCAATGTCTTGGTTTTTGACAACTTTTAAATGTGTGCTTTATACACTAAATAATCTCTTCCTGTTGTTGTCAAGGTCTCTGAATTATTTATTGCAGCCTACGTTACCCTCCTACTTATTTGCTAAAAGCTAGAATTTTATCACTTGAAGATTTTGGATATGTCTGGGATAAATGCCTTGTATATTAGCAACATTTTTTGTAATTATGGGAAATGTCTAATAACAAACAAAGAGCCACTCTCCTCCAATATTGCTTTTATTCAGTATGTCCTTGAGTTAAATTCAATGATGTGCTAATTTTCTTATTGCTAATGGCCTGTGGTTTTGTGAGAATGAAATACTCTTTGACTTCTTAGTTTTCTAGTCTGATGAAGAAGTAGCTTGGCAGCATTGTCTGTGTTTTCCTGTCTCATATAATCTTATGTCAACCTAGCTTTGACCTTTTTGTGATGGAATCTAGTTGTAATATACCCTTCTGCTTAACAAGCTTTAAAATGGAAATATAAGATTGGCAGAACTGCAGGAAATAATTAGTTCCAAGTAGATGAGAAAAGTGAAAGGAATATTTAAAGGAAAAGAAAGTGATTCAGCTGGTTTATGGTGCATATGAAGTTGCCTCAGCTTTTAATTTAACTGTTAAGGGATGGAAATAAATTTAAATCACTGTACAAACCCATTTTTTTAATGAGTAAAAAAAAGCTTTCTAAATAACCTTACTGCTTATTGGCTTATTGGAAGCTCAAATGTATGAAATATTAATTAGTTAATTTGCTCTTTTAGATCTACTAATAAAATGTGGCTGAGTGGAAAAGGTACTATAGGGAAGACAGCGTGTGCACTAGATCTTGCTGAAATGTACCTAGAGAATTATGGGGTTCTTTGAAGTAATAAAAAATATATATACACGTTTCCCAGGAAAGAATTCTTCAATCAGTTCTTCAGTCGGTTTTTACAGGGGTTGAGATGTGTTTTCTATGTTTTAATTACATGTACAAACCAGGACAAGCTCAGTCACTGTGTAGATGAGTACTCAAGTATGCTATACATGGAGGGAGAAAGAAAGGAAGGAAAGAAGAAGGAAGGAAAAGATTGATTTTCCAGCATTTTGTCTGTGGCACTTAAAAAATCTGTAGATCATGCATCTGTATCCTGTAAGAAATGAGTAAAGAGTGAACCACTCTCCTGCCCCCTGGATTTTTCCATAATCCTAATTTTCCATTCATTTGAATGGCTCTTTACTAATAACACCTTCATGTTTGAAAGGGAGATAACACTGAAGGCAACAGTAACAGCCAGCTAAGCTTTCTTCTTCACGAGCATGCATCGGTGAACAGAGATTAGGAGACATTTCACCCATGGTGTCTGCCACAGGCTTTGTACAAACTGTGCTTCCCCACAGAGTGATGGTGGCTGTGCTGCCTGTTCTTATATAGACTGGAAGCAGAGTCCTAAGAGAAAGTGGTTGTGAATTACATGTGGTATGGGAGCAATGCATAATTCTTAGAGCTGTTGCCATGAACAACTGAGGACTTTTGATAGAGGTCTAGTAGGGTCTAATGCTAGCAAAGAAATATAAGACAAACTTAATGCCCCTTCGGGAGCATGAAATGCCAAAGATTTTGGTGAAAGCCAATATGATTTTGGAAAAAACTGATTAAATTCATGTTAGTCTAAAATTGGCACTCTGTTTTTCTCCTAATTGAGATACCTGTTCAGATACTACTTAGCCGCTTACCTTTGTATGTCTCATCAGAATGTCATTTTGCCATTTATTTTTTTGGCATTCTTTCCAATTGACCAGTTCATATCCTCTCTGATGCACATTGGAGTGGTGCTTTTTTCCTTCTAGCTGCATTTAGTACAGGAAATACCTAGTAGCCGGTTCTCCTGCTCAGCTGTACTGCTGCCATTGATGATTTGAGTCCCATGTCTTCCCAGTTTCCTTTGCTCATTGCTTTCAATTTTTGAAGAATTCTGGTTTGCAAGCCAAGGCTCTGTGAGCTTATTCCCTGTAGGCCATGAAAGGAATGGGTTTTGAAAATTATTTTTTTGTGTGAATGGGGTGGCAAAATGAGCGATGATCTCATGTAAATAACTTTCTGTGCTGTATCACGCTTGTAACAATGCAAATCTGCAAGGTTTGTGTCTCATTGCTGTGAAAGTGACACCTCCGATTGAAACAAGCTTTAGAATTTATTAGTTGACAGTTGCTTGTTTTGTTCTAGTGATATCTGTAGCATTTCCCTCACTATCTAATGCTCAAAATATAATAAACTCCATTACAAGCCATTACTAATCTGACAAATGCGCATTTTGAATGCTCATACTGATCTGGTGCAGTGCACCAAATGTATAAAGAGCATTGTAAAGCTGCTGTTTTATTTCAGATCTTGAAAGGTCAGGGTATGCTGCTGAGGCTTAGCGAAGGGTTTTACTGCCTTTTTGTGACTGAGCTGTCAAGTATCTTGCAGGTTTTTGTAACCATTGTTTGTTGGCACATTTTCCAACTGCACCTATTTTTCTCTTTTCTATGACAGAAAAATGAACATTAATTAATATTTCTTTCAAGGCGTCAATATACTGCACTCAGAGCAAGGAGTTCACTTAAATGTGTAAATCTCATTGTTGCTTCTTCATTGAAAGTATTGTGAACAAAATGAGCTAAATGACTTCAGAGGAAAGTTATGTGGAGAAATATGTAGCTGCCATATAAAAGCTATAATTAGGGAATATTTAAATTATTTTACTTAACTTTAAAGGTATTTAGGTATTTATTTCACGTATGCCTGAATGCATGTTACAGGTTTCTGGCTTTCTGTGAACTTTAATGAAACTTCTTATAGCCTGAGACAAATGCTTGAAAACCAGCATTTGGGAAAAATTTAGTGGTTTGATAATACTTTTATGTATCTGTAGAATTCTAAATATTTTGTTAGGAAAACTTAGATTGTTCAAATAATTTGGTGTTTGATTTTAATACTAATTTTTGTAACTTGGCAGGGACAGCCTGTTGGAGACTGCGATTTTAATGTTCGACTTGCCTGCATAGAGAAAGAGATTATATTTCCACGACATGAAAAGATGAAAAGTGGTCTCATTGACAAAGCACAGGAACCATTCGGGGTTCGAAACAAACCATTTTTCGACATCTACACTTCCAGAAAGGTAAGCTTGATTTCAGTTGTTTTATGTTGTGGTACTGGAGGCAGCAAAGCAGTGGTAGGTATCAGTTTTCCCTCAGCATTTTTGTTGTCTCTTCCAGTGAATTCCTCTGCTAACCAAGTATTCACCTGTGGTAATGGGGCGATTTCCAGCTTGTGATATTCTGAAAAATGGGATTTTTTTTTTTGGTTTTATTACTTACTTCAGGCTTTTAGGAAACAGTTTTTGAAGATATCAATAAATCTGAAGTACCAGATAAGACTTTTAGGACATTGCCATCTGCCTTTGAGATGATTGTGTTTCAAATGCAGTTCAGTCAACAATTTTTCACCGTAATGTGTTACCACCACCTTAAAAACATCTTTGAGATGAGAATATCTATACACTTTTAATTTATTGGGATATTTGGGTTTGGTGTGGCTTCTTTGATGTTTTTTTTCTTGGGGATTTTTTTTTGGTTAGTTTGAGGTAGGTGTTTTAAATGTCAATCATGATGGACTCTGAAGTCTTCTACATTTTGGAGTTTAAGTTACCCATTTTTCTTTTTGTACAATGTACATTATAGGGTTTTTTTGGTCCTCATTTAAATCACTCTTACCCAGTGAAATATGTTCTTTGTACTACTCTTACAACAGAAAGCTTCTTAAGAGGCTTGAAATCTGATCATTGTTTTCAATAAGTAAGAAGTTTTACATCAGTATTTAAGAATCGTTTGTATGCTCTATGATAACTGTAAGGAGTTTTAGGTAGCAGTACCAGTATTGCTGTGAAGTTTTATCTAAGGCAATATTGGTAAACACTTAAGAGAAATAATTATTAGTTCAAAATAGATTTCCAATCTCTATCTGCTCAAAAGAATAGTGTTCATAAAAATACATTCTTAAAAGATCAGTGTATAGACTAAGAATTATTGTTGCTCTTACTTACCTCAAAATATCTTTTTCATTTCATTACTTCTTTGAACTTGATGAGTGTGATTCCTGTAACTCTTCCTTAGGGTAATGAAAAAGGGATTGCATTTTCATATTCATCATAACTTTGTGAATTTTTCATTATGTATGGTCAGAATAGACTACTGTTTTGAAGCATTACCCTGTTCTGAAAAAAGACTATTTTAAAATAGTATTGTTTTGCCCAAAGGATCTTTATCCTATTTTTATTCAGTCATCTCTGCAACTATAGCAACAAACGTAGTGATGAATACCTCATCAGCATAGCTGGAAAAGCGAGCAGACTTCCTCTTGCATCAATGATGAATGTCTTGAGAGGGGTTGCCAACTCTGTGTACAGCACAGCAAGGTCTGCAGGAAGACAAGGAATTCTTTCTATCCTCTAAGTCTGTTCATATCCATCAATCCCTCTCCAGAGATAGGTGCTGTTGAATGGATGCTAAAGGATGACAAGTGGGACCTCCTTAGGTAGATCTTCTCTTTACATTTAAACAGGCATTTTTCTTGTTTTTTCTTTTCTTTTCCAAGAAGAGTTGGATCCTTTCACATTTATAAAGGATCTAACAGGATCATTCCTTTCTTGACTATCATGGGCAGCTTTCTGGTGCTTAATTGCTGGCTGGGGTTAAACCATGACAAGATCTTAAAAGATTTACACCATTAAGTGGTCTCAGAAAAGCTGTGGTTTACTTAAGCCTGGATTTCTTCCCTACTTTCTTCCCAGTGTATTTCACTGAGAGAAGATATGGCTTCTCAAGTCACCCCCAAGGCTTGTTGTTTTCAAAGATCAGGGGAGGTAGCAGTCTTTGGCCATAGATAAGATGAATCTCTGATTGCACCACCATATTCAAGACTGAAAAAGTGGAAAACCCATACCTGGTCAGAATGGGTTTCATCAAAATTTTTGCAGTATGTTTTGGAGTTGTTTGGGGGTTTTTTTGTTCGTTTTTTTTTCTTTTTTTTTAAATGTGGCTAGGTTTTGCTTGGGATCAAGAAAAGACTCAAGTGTACTTCATCACATCTTAGTTTTGTTTTGAGAAGCTTTAATTTTTGATATGTGTTCTCAGGATGCAGTTTGAACCTCACAAAGGAGAATACTGTAGACCTCTTTTTCACAGCCTCCCTCCATCATTCCTTTCTTTGATCCAACTTAAGACATTCCATTCCATTCTTTTTATTAAAAATAATGTATCAGTAAATGTGTGTTGGGTTGTGTGGACTGTGGGAAGATTACTCAAAAGGCTAGAAGTCTCAGTGCTATATTTAATAGCAGAAAAAAATGGCTAAAACTTTTAATTATACCAGGAAAAATGGGTGTTTTCCATGTAGACTTAGTTGTTTTCAGTGAAAAAGTGGAAGTAATTACTTGAAACAGCAGTAAACTTTGTTCTGTGTTATGTAATACATCCAGTAGTGAAATTGTTCTTGGAGTTATGGATTTGGAACTTTAATAGCAGAGTTAGGTACTGACTGATTTTTTTCTAATCTGAAAATCAATTTACTGTAAAATGAAATGCACTTTTAAAGTGCAATTATAAAGTATGGCAGCATCTGTAGTTGTGTCTTGAGATTTGGTTTTGGATTTTGGAAATAAGGGCTGTGTCTATAATGTTGCTTTCAGTGTTATTTTAAGCTGTTTGAATGGACTTTATTTTTTATAAGACTGAGTTTTAGTGGTATGACAAAGAAAAGGAGACAATCACTGGGGAGCAGGTTGTGAGTTCTCAGAGTCTCTGAAAATGTTGTCCTGTTGAATTCTGATATTGATGGAGAAAGCAGTACTACTAAAATTTTTTTCCTCTATAATCATTTAAACACAGATTACTCTTTTAGTGTTAGCTGGCAGCACATGTATTCTATGATAAATTTTTCCTTTTAATGTAACTTCCAGGTTCTCTTAGACATTTTTGAGCAAAGTTGAATTTTTGTGTTTGTCATTACGCTTGCGTAACTGGTCACTTTTGTTGCGTAGCTTGGTTTCTTTGCAGTTACTGGTTTGCATCAGAACTCAAGGAGATGATATAGTCAAATCTGCCAGTTCTCCCACCCATTGTATAAGGATAGCAGCAGTCAATGGAAGAAGCTGAATTTTAGGTTAGTGCTTTAAATGCTTCATACTCTTAGCCTTTGAATCTTAGCCTTTTATTTATAGTAATATTTTAGGCTTTTCAACAAGACATTATTTTCATTATATTGAACAGGAAGTACAGGTGCATAGAAATATAATTATATTTTTGGAAATGCTCCAACTCTTGGCTTTCCTTGGTTAAACCACCTCACAATTCTCTTGCAAGGCTATTTTGTGTGGACAGTCTCAGTTTGGATGTCATCACTAAAGCCCATTGTCTAATGGAAATTCTGTCTAGTAGGAGCAGGAAGAAGTTCCTTTCTGTGCAGTCTGTGGTCCCATGGAGAATTGTGCCCATCACTCTCAATGGAACAATAAGGCTAAAGGTTAAACAATGATACAGGTCAAATGAACAACCTTTTTCAAATGTTAGCATGCTGTATGTCAATGACTTGTCAGTTCTTAGACTATTATCTGGTTTTAAAATGACAGCTTGTCCTAGAGGGATTAGAAAGAAGGTAATCTCTGCTAGAAGATTAAATGGTCTAGGATCTTCTTAAAAGTTTTCAGTCAAATCTGTGAACTGACAGGTGACTTACTTTGTTCTCCCGGTTCATTTGACATTTTTAAAACTGCTTTTGTTGTAGTTAGGAGAGCTGGAATGTTTAGAGGTTATACCAGTAAAGGTGTAGCTCCTGTTGAGATGGTTTGCTTTGGAAAATTAAGCGGCTGTGGATCTCTGATGATGTAGGAGACTGTGTAAGTGCACACCTTGCTTGACATGTTGATGTGGGTATGTTGCAGGCAGCTGAGGCAGCTGTAAGCTAGTGTTTGCATGCCTTGAAAAAGTGAACCCTGATAAAGGGCAGAATATGCAGACATTGCTCATCCATGCCTGCCAAGAGAGCTGTTAACCAAAACTGACTGAAAATGACAAAGCCCTGTCTTGTATCTCCCAAGTTGCCTACCGACAACATGTGGAGAAGCTTTGCAGTCATGGGACAGAAGAATTGCATGGCAACAATGGCAGAAGCAGAAGTGTTAAATAATCTGCTTGTTTATTGAAGATCTTGAATTCCGCATCTCAGTGGAGAGGGAGTGTTACCATCAGGAGGTTTTTTATTGCCAAGACGACTTGTTTCCTCTGTTTTTATTTTTGTTTTGATTTTCTTTGCCTTCAGGAGTAGCTTAATCAGCTCACCTTTCAATCCTGCATTTCCTGACCTAGAGTTGGCAGCCATTCTTCGGTGTCCAGCCTGCATCATATTCCTCATTCCATCTGTTCCGTTCCAGGGTTTTGGCGTATTTGTCATCTCATCACCTTTTAATTGTCTTCTAACCCATCTCCTCTCTACCATTTTGTTTCTGTTTGCTTTTATTTCTTTATTTCTTAAATTCCTCACTTTGTCCTGTTCCATCTCCCCAAGAATGGAAAGTTTAATGGTGTAAAAGCAATATTGCCTTATTCCACCCTTAGATGCTTTTGTGCTGGTGTTACCTTCAGTTAAATCTTATTTTTGGCATGCTTTTCTTCCTGTAAATACAAATAGTCATTCTCCTGAGGAACCTAGTAAACAAATAGTGAATAAGAAGCTGGAAAGATGTTACCTTATGCTTGTACTAGAATTTGAAATCTTCGCTTGGCAGCTATCTTGTATCCCAGCATGTAGTACTTCAGCCTGATTGTTCAAAGTTACTTTACCATATGAATTGTAAAGGTAAGTACAGCCAATCAGCCCAAGTGGAAGCTGTGTAAATTGTAAGATGAAATAGGTGACTAAACTGCAGGTCTTGAGCTGAATGTAGGTTACTGCCACTTGAAATTCAGTGCTTGAACTGGAGCTATTTCATGCAGCCGGCTGCAGCACTGTAATGATGTGAATACTATTTAGTAAACATAATTTCTGTCGGTGGGAGGTTGAGGGTAGCAGAGGCTTTGTAGGCCAGTGCTTATGGGGTGTCCAGCTGCCTCTGAGTGTTCCTTTGCTTTCTGTGGGACAGGGAGGCAGCAGCTACTTGCTTAGATTTGTGTTACACCAAAAGGTTTTCCCTCATGCTGGGGAAAACACTGACTCAGCTGTGGCTAACTTCTCAGCCTCCTTGCTTTGCTGGAGTCACTTAAGGAGACCCATTCACGAACAAGAATGTGTGTTCATTTCCTAGAGTAAACAAAAGAGGATTAGGCTACTTGCTTTTGATTATCATTATTTGTGATATTGAAGGTCAAGTATAATATTTCAGCACAGTAGAATTTTGGTTAGGAAAGAAGTGGTTTTTTTCTTTTTGTTTAAGAAATTATTCACACATTAGTTACGTTTCACATTTTTCAGAAAGTGATCTACTGAAGTTAAAACAGTCTTGAATATTTCCATGAAGGATTATTTTCATAACTTGTGGCCCATGTTAGATATTGCTAGTGGTACAAATTGAATTAATGTAGAATAATTCAGATGTGGAATATGTAATTAAATTCTGACTTGTCAAACTCTAGTGTGAAAAAGAAAGCAATGAAACTAGTGGAAAAATAAAGGCATATGGATGAAGTGTTCTACTTGGTGCACACTGTAATTTTAAACATCAGGACAGTACATGTTCAGTGTAGTTTTTAACATTTTAACAACAGATTTGAGCATTCTAACATTTTTGTAAATTATTTCTTCTGTATCTTGTGCAATGGATATAGCACACCTTTCTAAGCAGGAAACGTGTCTTTAACAGTGATTTCTTCTTTCAGTTTTATGGTGTATTACCAAACCAGGGAAATGCAAATCTGTTTAGACCTAATTACTGGTTGGTATGCCAGTATGGGCAATTGAATTGTATATTTGATATCTTCTGAATTAGTTAGAAGACGCAGCTGTGGTGACTAAGTGGGTCACTCCACTCATTAATTGAGGGGCAACTGTTTAATATTGTCCGTTGTGCCACTTCACAGCCTGTCACTTTCCAAACTGCCTTCTGGCAATGCAGCTCCACAGGGAAGCCATCAGCCTTCTCGTATTGGAATGACGTTCAAGAGACATGCGCTTAATTTGGATAAAATGAATAAAAGCACAAAGAAAATGGTAAAGATGGGGGTGAAATTTAAAGCAATTTATTATGATGCAAGATTATAGCACATTGCTGGTAGCTGTTTCTTTTCTTGTGATATACCCGATTTTGAGAAAAAAACCCCAAACCAGACCTTGTACAAAATTAATCTTTAAAATAAAGAAACAATAAAATATTAGCATTTTACTATAATGGCTATACAGTTCTAATTTCAGCTTTGTAGCAAATAAAGCCCTCAAGTGCCATTGCATAGCAGAAAAATCAGATTTTTTTTTTTAAACATCCAGAATATAAACCTTAATTTTGGTGTTAAAATGACTGCTTCGGGCCCAGTACAAAATATTAGTCCAGTTTGAATCAGGAATTGTAACAGTAAATGTATGAAGACTTTATATTCTTGTATATCAGTTTTATGTCTAATTGAATTATCGTATATACAGTTTTGTCTTTGTTGACAAGTCTTATTAGAAATGCTTAATAAAACAAAATCCTCAATTATCTGATTTAATTAAAACAGACCTATCCATGTTTTTGACAACCAGAGACTGGATTATGTTGTAACACTTTACACAGAGGCTGAGTAACAGATAAACCCTATCAAGTATGTAACAGTGGAAGATCATTCAGAGAACAAATTAAAATATACTTGGGCCCTTTGTACTCAGCCTAGTGCCATTCTTTCCTTTGACATCAGAAGAACTATTGAATGTAGTATTTGGTCAAACCCAGAACATTAGGGAGCTTGCAAGCATCAGTGTGATGAGAGCCTTGCTCAGTTGAAGACATTACAGACTTTACCGAGCATCTTTCATCCATTCAGGAATGTCATAGATTGCAGATAATTTGTAAATAAATCAAAGCATTTGCTAGTGGAACCTATTAAACCTCCTCCAGCTCCAGCAAGACTCTAATCTCAGATGAGTGTGTTCTGCCAGGTAGGAGAGCATGGGGAGAGTGATGTGGGCAACATCCCAATGCCTAAAAGAAAAAAACTGAAGGCACCTTGCAGTTTGAAACAGAGAACTGTGAAGAGCACAGTAATGAAATGGCCAAGCTATGAAGTATATTGCTGTTTCTTCATCAGGAAAAATAAATATGAAATATTGCTGTTTGGCTGGGTCATTCCCGCAAAGCTTCGATGAGTCCATGTTCCTCTCATTTTGAAGCTATCACAAAAGTCAATTAAAGTTTCTTGAAGCAGCTTATTTCTCTTATTTGAAAAAAGCATTTCAAAACATCATAGTTAATTGATGTCAGTTTCTCAATTGTGTTTTTGAGAAGAGATTGACAGTGAGAAATGCCTCATGCTTATTTTGAATTCAGGAATGCAGATGTGCTGTCAAATTAAGCATTAACACACATAGTGCTTGTGTTATTCTTGGGTATTGTTTTGAATATATTAGGTATGTGACCTTTGGAGTTACTCAGAACCAGCACATGGGTGATAGCTCAGTGGGGCTCTTACTGTAGCTTGCTCTAGGTTTTTCTAAAATGTCTCCAAATAATTCAAAACATGGCATACAGCTAGCATTATTAGCATATTTGAAGAGTGCTGTTAATGAATTAGCTGCAAAGCCAAAAAGATATTAAAAAAAAATTAGAACCATCAGACTTGATTCCCTGCCACCATCACAAGGTATTTTATTCTTGTTCACAATAGCATTCTTTTCCCATGTGGCTGGGTAGTGAAATCAAGCTAGTGTGGTTCTTAGACTTTTTTAATATCTGAGGTTGCATCCCATCACACACTAGTGACTTCCAGATATTCATATATCTGGAAGTGGCTTTTCTTTGAATCTTTTAGAGGTAGTATGAAAGATGTAAGATACAGCTTTCAGTAGATTATAGATGTGATTTCTCTTAAGTTCTCTATGAAAAAACCAGACTGTTAAACTCCCTTGTGAAACTGGCAGCAGTTCCAGTAGAAACTGGGAAAGCTCTTAAAGTCCAGTGTGTGGAATAACTTGTTTTTTTCCTAAGAGGTGCATCATGACACAAAGCAAGTTGTAGACAGAAGGGATGACTCTCTTTGGCTTTCTTGCTTGGGGATGCTGCTCGTTCGCTGTCATATGACTATAAACTGGAATTTCTATTGCCTTCCTCTTCTGGAAAGAATATATGGATTCCAGTGAACACTTTTCTGCAGAATTGCTGTTCTAAAAGCTAATGAAGAGTGGTGTCATTAGTTAGAATACTAATGACCAGTCACTAGTAGTTTGGGCCCTAGTCAGTCACTAGCTATGAAATTATGTGGGCAAATGGTTAAGGAAGACGCTCTACAGTAGTTGTGGTTCTTGGAATTATGTTATTTTTGGTCTATGGCCTGCCTACTAGTGTCAAGTGTTCAGCATATTTGACTTTTGCATCAAGACATCAAGGAGTCTGGGAGCCTACACATTACACTTTTCACAAACAGAATACTTGGAGCTAAAGTGCAGACTGCAGATACAAGTGGCAGCTGAGATCTGCAGCCTTTCGTCTTCATCCACTTGGAATGCAAGAGGCCCATCAAATGGGAACATGCTTATAATACATCTGAGAGGGCTGTTGTGGCTATGAGGTAAATAAACGTTTCTGTCAATGCTCCTGCTGAGTTCCTAACTAGTTGTAGACCAGAGGAGAGCATGTAGTTGCCGGAGCAAACTCAGAATTAGGTCGAATTAGGTCACCTTCCTTCCTCTCTGTGCATGCACCTGTCTGTTGCCACTTCATGTTATTTCAGCCTTGCCGCTCACACTGTTACTAGTGCAGAGCTTGTGGAGGTTCAGTGGAAGTGCCCAGGTGACCTCCTGTCCTGCAGTAATGGGCTGTACGTGGGAGAGGTGACCCCTGGTAAAGCTGGCTACCTGCAAAATGCTGGGAAATACTAGAAAGTGAGCCTCCCACAAAAGGATTTCTTCTTGCCATTATCTGTAATTAGAACAAATGGAAGGCTGTCAGTGAACATTTTTTTGTGGAATATGAATTTCATATTTAGCATCCTCTGACAGTGTTTTGCTGGATGAGCCATTAGGACCATATGTATTTGAATACCATGAGTGATGGGTAAAGCAATGTATTCTGTATTCAATACAGGAATGCTTGCTAAAGATCCGTAGAGGAGTGTAGAGAGGAAGCTATGCATATTTCTCTTGCAGAAGAGTATTTGTTGCTAGAAACTGGTCAGTCTGAAGTATTCAGTATTATTAAACACACCTTTGACTGAACTTTCAAATGAGAAAAACATGCCTTGCATGCTCACTTTTTTTGGCTACAAGTTTCCTATCTTTAGCAGGTCTTTTGTGCTGGATTCTGGTCTAGTTTGTTTAAAATTATTAGGGTATTCCTTATGGAATTCTTCAAATGTACTTCAGTGACCAGTTGCAGCGAATGTGTTTTTGTTGTGACTGTTGGCTATTCCTACACCTAACAGATGGCACTCGTGTACGTTGACAGGCTGTGGGATAGCTGAGCATTACTAATAAAACCTATCACATGCTAAACTTGACCTGACATTAATCAAGTTTTGAATGCTACAAATGATTCATGGATAATAATTAGTCTCTTGATCATATTAGTGAACATCAGTCTCACAATGCCGCCATTATCTGCTTTCATTCTTATAGGGAACAAATCTATTGCCATAATTAGGTGTTTTTCATATTTTTGAGCCAAAATGTTCTGTATGATTAACTTGGTAAGGAGGTTATTTTTAGTCTTTTAGTATAATTGATTTCAGAGCTTCTAGTAAATTAACAAACTGAAAGACTTTCCATAAAATAATATTTTATAAAAAGTATATATTTTTAAATTTTATCAACTGAAAAAATTCCCAGGCATCTTTACACAGTCATTTGGTATATTTTTCATCACCATATGATTCAGCTGTTGCCAGAGATTATACAGTTCAAAATAGTGGTGATTTTGTTAAACAGGTGAACCTTTGGAGTTTAGTTTTACTGGTTTTGTTTCGTTACTGAGTTATTGGTTGACATCAAGTGCTTTCAAGATGTACTTATTCATACAGACAAAATAATGTTTGCAGCTTTTCTCTGTTTTTGTCTAGAATTAGCATCTTGAGTGGATGCCTGTATGAAAACTAGGATTTGAGCTTTGAGCATGAATTTTTTCAAAGGATTTTCATACAGTTTTAGAGCCCTGATTTTACAGCCCAAAACCATGAAATTTCTTTTTAACTAATGAGCAAGTGAGAAGTTTATACTTTGTGTTCCTTATGCAGTTAGGGCAAAGTAGATAATTTCACTGGTTTACTAAAAATGTAGCAGTTATCTTCAATATGTGTTGGTTCCTAATTAGCATAGGAAACTTCTTTAAGTAATTACTTCTTAGAGAGCTCAGTTTTTAATTTATTTTCTACAATTTTTGATCGTACTTTTCCTTCATGCATATTTTAGATCGTTGGCATGGGTCAGGAAATATTTTGTAATGTCATGATTTTTCTTATCATTTTAGACGAAGAATATTTGGTATAAGCTGTGGTTTTCTGACTGTACTCTCAGTTATTATGATGCATTTTCTTTCTTGTCTTTTGTTGCTGGTAAGATAAATATAGCTAAATACAATGAATAATGGAGGAGGATGCATTATAGACTTGGACTTTACCCTGATGCAGAAATACTGCAGCTGATACTGTTCTTACTCATTTATTTGATGTAAGGTAGCACATCATATTTTGATTAGGAAATGAGACTAATGCAGAGGAAACTGGGTCATGTTAAATTATTGAAAACTCCTTTTCAACAGTTTTATAGGTCATTTGTAGCAAAACATGAAATCCTATATATGGGAGGTCACTTTTGGTTTTGTGAGGGAAATAAATGTTAACATTGAAGCAGCAATCTTTACTTTATGACCATGTGTTAAGTCATACCCCTGAGACCATGCGCTGTGGTTTCAGGACCTTCAGAGTTACTTGGAAGGAGCCACTTTGAGGCAAGCAGCCAGTTGCAATAAGCCATTGGCTGGTCAAATACTTCAGCAAGTACTCATGTATCCAGAGATCTCCTTGAAAGGACACTCCTGTGGAAGAGAACAGGGAGTGCATTTTTTCTTGCTGCTGTGGCCCTTCTGGAATGTTCTGTCTAGTCTAAATGAGATGGTTTCAGTTGATTAAAAAAATGGTATCTGTGGGATATCTTTTGAGGAGACATTGAAATATTTGAAGAGTTAAATCTGCTTCCTTGTGAAATGTTTGAAATGTGAACTTTGTTTCTGAAAAAGAAAACCTCTAAGGGATGTCTTGGTCAGAGTCTAGAAAGAGGAACAACGAAGAAAAGTTGAAGGAAGAAAAAAATTGCTGAGAAATAGGAATTAATTTTTTAATTGCACAGGCAGTACTTCATTGGACAGCTTAATGAAGATTGTGGTTCTCCATCTCAGCATGCTGTAATTTGAGATCGCAGTTTTCCAAATAAATTACTTGGCACTTGAGCGTATCACTTGAAGAGGAACTTAAATATGCGTGGGAGGAGAGGGTTTCATCCTCATAGCTGCCTGAAAGTTAGTCTGAAATGGTGATCCAGGCTATGTCTGGTTTGGAGCAGGGTGGGTAGGAAGCAGTAGAACTGCCAGAGGTGTGTCTTTGATCCTCTCCCATCTGCTCCCAGATTGTAAGTTTACACTCGGTTTTTTTAGATCAGCTGTTTTACTTGTAATGCAATGTTAGATGAGATGATTGGTATCCTGAATGTGAAAAAGATAAAAGTCTGCATGGATTGAGTTTAATGTGTTTGTTTTTGTTTTTTTTCCTTTTTTAATCTATATTTCAGAAGGTGTGTCCTCCCTTTAGTTCCGAAAACCATGAATTCCCCAAAGTCACTAAAGATTGTTTTGAAAGTTTTACCATATATTTGTAGTAATTCAGTCAGAGAACCAAAATCAAAACTTTTCTTAACACTTTGTTTTGGGCTCTGTTTCTGTTAAAATGTGAATTAGCCAACTTCCATTTGTGGAAAGTTTGAGATTCTGGGTTTTATTTTTAAATAATGTATGAAACTTTCCCCCCCGTGGCATAGTTGCTCACATGCTATTTGATGCTTTTTTGCTTTGAGACTGAAAGCAGCTGTTCCGTTCTTGATACCCTCTCTTGTTTTTAGACACACAACAAATCAAAGAACACGTGATGCTGCAGGACAGGGGAAACTGGAAAGATTCTGGTGAGGAGGAGGGAGCAGAGACCACAGTCATAGCGTAGAGGACCAGGTTCCCTCACTTGACATTAAGCTGCATTTGATAATATTTTCAAGCATTGCACAGCAGCCCATGTATTGCCTGAAAGGAAGCTTATACCCCACCAAATGCACACTTAATTTTTTTCCAGGAGGCCTCCTTTTCAAAATTTAATCTTTGAAAGCTGGAGTTTAGAATGTTAGTAATTTGGATGATGGCTCCATGATTGCCTGATACAGTTTGATTTATTTTTGGGAAATGTGATAATTGGGATGAATCTGAGTCAGACTATTTTTGCCTTATTTTAAATGATCTTATCATAGAAATCATTCTGTGGGATTTCTGATGTCATTCTAAAACAGGATTTATGAAGATTTATGTGGTAGGTTATCTACAGAGATGTATGAGCTCATGTTTATAAAACTCAACAGTTGTCAAGATGTGAGAATTTCTTTGAGGCTGATGATGAGGGCTGTCATCCTTGGAGAAAGGGATTGTCTTTAAATTGAACTGAAACCTAAGCCGGTGAAGATGCTGTTTCTGTGAAGTCAGGAATGACAGTAGGCCCATGTCTAGAGGTGTTTTATATTCTGGCTAACTGGCAATTAAATTAATAGCTTATTTGTAACTAATACTTTTGAGTGAAGTATGTTCCCTGTCACAACTCTCTCTGTAGAGTGAGCAGGTCCAGATGATCAGTAATTTGAAGGTGGCTCTGGAAAACTCCATAGGGACTGCAGGCAGAGTTGTTCTGTCTTGACTTGAAGTGAAGCATATAGCAGATCTGAAATTGAAAAAGCAAGGAAAAGGGACATGTATTTGTCTTGTGTTATAACATGCAAAGGTTTTTTTTTTTTTGTATCCCTGAGTATTTTAGGAAGCTAACAAGCAGTGTCAGTTTTGAATCAGAAATACAGACAAAATGGTTAGCAGTATTTGCATATTGTGACACAGGAGATCAATAATTGTTATGTGTGTGCAAGGGCCTTAGTAAAATTATTTTGTAGAAAGTATGACTTTGCATTGTCATCATTATGCTTTGGAATCCTCATAACTCATATTGTGTTGTGTTTCCATGAGATTTTTATTTCTTTTTTGGTAAGGGGAAGGAAAAGGCACAGTAGTACCTGCTGGACTTTTTTATTTTATGAGTAATGTAGTATCTGCAAACTCATAGAATCATATCTTGCCTCAGAAATACTGAAACACTAGTAAAAACCTACTAGCATTATATGAAATCTGTATGCACGTCAATTTTCTCCCCTTCCTGCTGAAGGAGCAAAGTGATTTCTTTGTTGGTATAAGTACAGAGAGATCTCTAAAGCGTGAATTTTCAATTATCCACAGAAGAACTGCTGACTGGTTCAGTGTTCTAGCAAAATCAGCTTCAGCAAGTTATTAGTGCTCTTTTGGTGACATGCTTCTGCTCTTCATCTCAGTGGTTAAGGAGCAAGGAGAAATGCTGTTAGTCATCACACAGCTCCACTCAATCCATGCAATTATACCATTCTTTTGCTTAGAGGAATGTTATTAGATGTAGCAATAATTTTAAATTTAGTTAAAAAGTATGGAAGGAAAAGTGTTAAATAATAAACTGTAATATGAGTATATGGCTTATTGCAATGTTCACGGGGAAGAAGGAAGCTGAAAGAAGTGAACAAAGGGGTTCTCAGGTGGAAATAGATGCCATGAGGCTACAAGGAATTGGATGCCAGAAGAGCTGGTTCACATACATCATTTACCCATCTTTTATAAAATGTCATTGAGATGCATTGCACTTTATCTGATCCATGGCAGTCATCCCAGTCAAGCAGGTGTGCCATTTATCATGGCGCCGATTAAAAAAGGCTGTTCTGTTCGAGTTAATTAGAAATTTGAACATGTGGAACGTTGAACAACGTTTTTTAAAAGATGAACTGTGATATTTGCATTTGAAGTTCATAAACTGAAAAATGTAACTTTCTTAGTGTCAAAAATGCTTGTATGTCAAACATTCCTTTTCTGCTCATTTCCTTGTCATTCCAAACCTTTTGCAATATTCAATGTGTATGTATTCTGCTGTTCACAGACAACCTTTACACAGTTTAATTCTCAAGAAAATTTTTATGGGAATAAGGTCAGAGAAAATGTACATTCCTTCCTGCATTCCCTCCCTGCGACTGCTAATCCTTTCTCGTCAAAATTCCTTTTCTAGAGAGAGTGTTATCATTCAAATACATGTAATTGACCTAATGAGAATGAAAGCAGCATAATGAGAATGAAAGCAGAATAACTGGGAGTACAAAGAAGTGTAGTTACCTGTTGAGGATTGCTCTGGATTTCAAATCCTTTTGTCTTTGATATCTAATTGACACTTGGGAGGACCAAGTGAGTGTTCTCTCTTAGTGAGAACACTGTGGGCCTACAAACTGAGAACGTTTGACTCTGAAACTGGGTGGCAGCTTGATGAGATGGATTCCTTTACATTTTGTAATTGGCTAAGTAATGAAAGAAAAGTATCAGAATGTATTTCTGAAATGGGACATTTTAAATTTATATTTTCCTCTCCATTTATCAAGTTGTAATAGTACTTTAATGTAGTTTTCTAGAACTACATTTCCCCCAGAGTGGAGAGAGTTGCAGGCCAAACAGTGCACGATAATTATTTTATGCTTTTCCACATACTCCAAATGTAAAGATTGTTTCTATATGCTTAAGTTTTATTTTGGGAAGGAATACATAATTCAATTATGTAAGCTCCAACACTGAACTAACTATGTCCTCAACTTGTGGTTCTGTTAAGAACTTCAAATACAGAAACAGAAACAGAGATGATTGATTTTTCTTTGCCGCTTCGGTTAATGCCTTTTGATAAGTTAGCCAGAAATTTATAAAAAGTATAGTCTCAACTACTTTGAAGTTTCTATTGTTTGTTTTGGTTTTTTTAAATATTGTTATTCCTTAATATTATTATTATTCAATGAGAGGTTTTTTGGTACCTGAATTTAATGAAATCAGTCTTGTTGTTTTTCTGTAAGTTTGAAGCATATTCTTATTACAGACGACTGGCCAGTCAGTTTTGGAACTGCAGAGTAACTTGCAGGTGATCCACAGAAAACTTAGCTTGTGTAGAAATTTTAAAAACTCACAATTTTTAAAACTTTTCGACATTTGTTTAAGTATTTTTCTAATGCACTCATTGCTGTAATGAAAATAAAGACTAACAATAGATTTATGAAAGAATTTGGGATTATTTTATTGCTATTTTGTGTAGACGTATGGTAACAGATGCATTACATTGTGAGCCTCAGCTGTAAATTTCAAGATAGCAGCAGGTTACAACAGCAAGGTGCAGCTTCAAGTTTCAGTTATGGACTTTCTCTTCTGAGAAGTTGTTTCATTGGATAGTTTCTTCCTCAGAATTAAATATTCTTATAGTATTTTTCCACTTGAGAGTACTCTACTGATGTGGTTTTTTTCCAGTTAAATTGTATCTAAAAGTTGAATAGTGAAAGCTTTATTTGTTATTGGAGCTATAGGCACTAATAGGCTAATGACTGGGTAGGAGAAAAAGCTAGCTTTTTTTAGCAAAATGATCAGTTGTTCTGTGCAAACAGTAACAGGTTTAAGTGAAATATGTTGAATTACTATTGTTTGAAGTGTTTGGCCGTCAGGCTTTTGATCCATGAAACATGAAAGTGCATTGCTTTTGGTTGTACAGCCTTAGCAGGATACAAATGTTAATTCTCAGATCCTTTCATACTTACTGACTTCATTTGAATAATTTAGCCATAATTTGGTCAGCAGGTCATTAAGTTGAGCTCTAGAAAGGAAATTGTACAAAATTAGCAGACCAGGCCAAAATGATGCTTTTAAAACTGACTGTGATCTACTGGTTCTGTGTTTGCTATGTTTTATCACTATATGTTACTTTTACGTTGACGTTTTTTCAAATATTACTAAAAGTACCTACAACTTCCGGACAGATTCTTCATCTCAACAGTAAAACATAAATTGAAATTAATAAAGAGGTATTTTTGTAATTCTCCTAATTTTTGCTATTACTTGTGAGTTGTAATGCTCCGTGGTTATTTGCTTTTCCTTAGGCGAGTCATAATTTAATATGGAAGTATATTATCAATTCTCATAACTGTTGACTTGCTGGTTTCAGTGGTTTGTTTAATTAGATGTTTTTTTCTCTGGCAAATGCATCTTGATGGATATATTTACCTCCATATGGAATTCACAGTCTTTGAAAGCATAAAATAGAATATTCAAGATACAAATTAATTCAAAGAGTTGTTTTACAGTCACGTAACTGTGTTACTGCTGGTTTATGCCCTAGTTAAGAAGTCTGTCAAACATGAATTTCAAATGATGCCCTGAAGTATTTTTCGGGAGATAAGTTCAATCTAAAGTAAGTGCTACTTGCGTGTTAAAATGGCAAATGGATTTTTTAGTTTGCCCACGAATGACTGTAGTGTCCTGTATTGGAATTGATATTTCTTCATTTTCTAGTGTATAGAATCATCTTGGTTTCTAAGTGTTTGTTTTTGGACAAAGGCATTTTCTAGCCTTGAGTATACTTTGTAGAAACTGCTATTTTGTTGACATTGACATTTTCCAATCTCTAACGTTAAAGCATAAATAAGCTGTTTACTGGCAAACGATTGCAGTAGTAGCATATAATCCTCTACTATTCACTTTGATGTGC
Source organism: Aleadryas rufinucha (assembly GCA_013397815.1). Classification (NCBI taxonomy): domain Eukaryota; kingdom Metazoa; phylum Chordata; class Aves; order Passeriformes; genus Aleadryas; species Aleadryas rufinucha. The sequence goes on from VZTH01003637.1 coordinate 119,455, forward strand.
ATTTCTCTATGGAAAAAGGATTTCTTTCTCTTTTGTTCTACAGCTCCTGGAAGGAAACTTTGCCAGAGAAGTTAGCCATGAAGTGGATGGACTAATATTTCAGCCTACAGGAGTAAGTAGCATAAAGAATGGATTTTTCCCCCTTTAGTCCCAGATGAAATTCTCTCTCTCTCTCCCCACTCATCCATCTACTAGCTAATCTTTGTTTTGGTCAGGATTACTTTACAGTGTTGTTTCTGGCTAGTTGCTATCTCATTTATAGTATGTGTGATTTCTTACTAATCAGTGGTGGTAGTTTTCAGGAATTATCTCATGTTTTTTTAGAGTACGTACTATGGACATGTGCTGCTAAATAATGAAGAATTTTCTATGAGTGCATGAGTTCCATGAATCTTTCAACCACTGATTTGAGCTCTCATATTATTTTGCTTTTTCGAGGATGTTCATGCATTAAAATTTCATTAAAATTTGTGACTTATGTTGGTTTAGTGCAATTGAAATATGTTAAGTTCTTGAGCCGTATCTGCCAGTGTAAAGGTATATGAGTGGCCTAGGGAGAAGTTACCAGAAGTACTGCAGACAAACAGGAAAAATAATGCGACTGGTTCTTGAGCAGGAAAGGTGGCTTTAAAGGAAGTCAATTGCATGGCCTCATCCTTTCTGTTACTCCTCTTGTTGAATCAGATACAGTGGATATACTGGCATGTGTATTGTATATTGGCATAGATCATCACTGTAGCATCATCCATCTTGACTTTTTTCTTAGCTTGTAAATCACAGGATGGTTTGAGTTGGAAGGGACTGTAGAGGTCATCTGATTCCAATCTCCTGCCAGAGGCAGGTAGGGACACCTTCTACTAGACCATGTTGCTCAGAGCCCCATTTAGCCTGGCCTTGAACATTGCCAGGGATGAGCATCCACAACTTCTCTGGACAACCTGTTTCAGTGCCTGACCACCCTCATAAGAAAGAATTTCTTCCTAATATCTAATCTAAACCTACTCTCTTTCAATTTGAAGCCATTCTCCCTTGTCCTGTCAATACATGCCCTTGTCAAAAGTCCCTCTCCATCTGTTTTGTAGGCCCCTCTTAGATACTGAAAGGCTGCTATAAGGTCTCTCCGGAGCCTTCTCTTCTCCATGTTAAACATCCCCAACTCCATCAGCCTGTCTTTATAGAAGAGGAGCTCCAGCCCTGTGATCATCTCAGTGGCCCTTCTCTGGGCTTGTTCTAATAGGCCCATGTCTTTCTTATGTTGGGGGTCACAGAGCTGGACACAGCACTCCATGTGGGGTCTCATGAGAGCAGAGTAGAGGGGCAGAATCACCTCCCTTGCTCTGCTGCCCATGCTTCTTGTGATGCAATCCAGGATACGATTGGCTTTCTGGGTTGCAAGTGCACACTGCCAGCTTATGTTGAGCTTTTTGTTCACAAACACCCCCAAATCTTTCTACCCAGGGAGAAAGTCTTGATCCATTCTCCACCCAGTCTGTGTTTGTGCTTGAGATTGCCCTGACCCAGGTGCAGGACCTTGTACTTAGCCTTGTGGAACTTGGATGTTTGCACCAGCCTACCTCTCAAGCCTGTCAGGGTCCTTCTGGATGGCATCCCTTCCCTCCAGTGTGTTGATGGAATCAAGCAAGGAATTGTTTTCAATTATTTAAAATTTGACAGGTATTTCTACCCTTCCAGTTACTCATGGAAAGTACATGTATATACTTCTCCAATTGAAACATATTTTTCCTGGTCTACTTCCTACACTATAGATCCTAGGAAGGGGTGATGACACTCCCATCTGGAAATAAGATAAACTTCTCTACTTCAAGTTCTACATCAGCTAACTAAGCAATTAGGCCACATATGTTTTTTGGGTTTTTTAATACATAGCTATTTCCAATTTAAAGCAAAACTACAAGTGTAAAAAAAGTTCATACCTTCATAAGAAATCCTGATGATATCTTAGAATATTGTTAGAAACTAAAACAATCGTAAAGGTTTCTCAGGAACACTTCCCTGAAAATTAGAGGTTAAGCTAAGCAGTGTAACTACAGCTAAATTTGAAATTACCTTTTCTAGTTGAAATGAACTTACTGAAGAATGTGTCTCTTAGTCACTCTTACAGGAAATCAATATCTGATATGTTTTGTGTTTCTAGAACTTGTGTTTCCTGATTTAGCACACTAAAAAATTTATAACCCAACTAAAACAATTTTCTTTTATAAATGCTTATAAAGGTTATTAATCTTTAATGTATTTGTTTAATTTAATGTTCAAATTTTAGTATTGTTTCTGAGTTTATGGAATGTAAGTTTGTTGCATCTGTTATTAAAATGATTTTCCTGGATGAAGCAATGTGCAGTTTTCTCAGTGTAATTAGCTGAGAAAGTATAAATAATATATTTAGAGTGAAAGATAGTATTGTAGACCTGTTACTTGGGAAAGAAGTGTTAAAGCTGATTAACTGAAAAGGATGAAGCTGATAGAGATGGCTTTTTTTAATTTTATGTGATACAGAGGGAATAAATTAATAGGCAACAATACAAGAGCAACAGTATAATAGTGCATAAATGACCCCTTGAGAATACTAACTGAAATAATTTTTGTGTTGTAGTTGAATGCATGATGTATTATGTCTTTTCAGAGAGAAAACAACAACCTCCTGTTGTTGATTGGGCTGTAGAGCCCTGAACTTTGGTTGTTGTGAAGGTTAGCGATCTTTATAAAACCTGTTTGCCTCAAATGAAGAGACCATGGCATATCCAGAAGAAAATTAAGAACCATAGTTATTGACATAATTGATCTTGCAGAAAGAAAGGATAGACAGAAATGATGCTGAGTTTTAGAAGATCAGGGAAATTCAAGAACATCTTTTGGGAACTCCTGAAATCCAGTGTGTTTTGATGAGTACACAAATGTAGACAGGAATTGAAGCAAAATCACAAAGAAGGATGAAGTGGCAGCAGAGGAGGATAAACGGAATGTCAACATTTACAGACAGAAAATTCTTTGGGGAAAATTACTGACACTTACCATATTTTTGATAGGTGAAGCAGAATGCAGAAGTTAACTATTTCATAAAAAAAATACCGAGCTTTTTAGTTCATACTGTTTGAAAGTCTTTTCTGAGCTTCCCTTCCCCTCTGCCCTGGTTTACTCAGAGGTGTTCCTCTTATTGTCTGGTCTTAGACAAAGGCATCCAGACCTAAGTATATGTATATGTTCCCCACGAGCTACTGGCAGCACTGGTACTGGGAGTCAACATGGATGGGGAAAGAGTATTTTGTTGTTTTGAAATTTGGTTTAATTCTGATTTGCAATAAAACTCAAAAGAGCTCTGTGTTTTCTCACTTTTCTCTTTGGTTTGGAGAGATTTGGCATCAAGTGCCTCTGTATTAGTCCAGTTTTGAGAAATTTGTGTGCTTTAATGAAAAGGGATTTGTGAAAAAGTTTTACTACTGAATCTAGGGTTTCAGTTAGATGGAAGAGGGTTTGTTTTCTTCTGTTAGTATTCCTATCTAAACTCTTATTATGAATAGCAAGGTTCTTGTACTGAAGCAGAAATTATTTTGCACTGTGACTGATGATGGTAGAAACAACATTAAGGAGTAAGGAGATTGTTTTCTATCTGTGCAGGTTAGTTTATTTTGCAAGATCATACTAACTGAGTGTTATTATTCCTAATTCAGCAATTACTCGAGTTACTTTTATTGGTTATTGCTTGGAGTATACAAAGGCTTCCATTTCACAGTGACAGTTGAAAGGCAATGGCTGAGGCATCCCATGTTCTTCCCATTTCCTCCCTTCTCAGTCTGAAAGCTTTCACGGATCATGAGAAGAGCATGTTTAGTGGAAGTGATGGATGTTTTTGCCTCATTTATGATTTAAGAATGCTTTGTTGGTAGTTTGATGTGATGTGTGGTTCTTATGCAATTCCTGTATTAACATATCATACTCTTAACAACTCCATTGCAAGAGACAAATGTCTTTTTACTATTGTTTCTCTTCTCTGTACTCTTTTCCTGTACTCTTTTTCTCTTAATGTGTTCTCTTTATCCAGCAGCCCGTTTCCCCATTCCTTTTGATTTCCCTTCTGTGTTGCTTCTCCCTAACACCTCTTTTCCCTGCATCATTTTCTGTTCATCTAAGATCCTATCACTGAAACTCCCATATGCCTGAATCAGCTCTATTCCATTTGATCAACTTTCTGATTCCTCTACCTGTAACAGGTTGGCAAAGCAGGGCCCGAAGGTGAGTGCTAAGTAGGAGTAAAACAGAGCAGCAGGAAACTTCATGGACAGGTCTCTCACTCTGGGATCATGCCCCAGGCAATGAGTGAGTTAGTTTAAAGGTAGAAGCCACATGCCTTATTTACAGATTCTGAATGCTTGTGTAAATATTGGAAGCTTTCAGTCCTTTTTTTGAAAGATTGCTTCAAAACAGCAAACTTCTTATATTTGTTTTAGAACACTGGCAGGTTTCCAGCCTGTATGTTTTTTATTAAAATCTCATAAATGGCCTCTTCTGATGGCAGAATTGGCTCTCTGGCCTGTGCCCACTCATCAGTGAAATTACTTTTCTTGTCTACCTTGTAAATTGTACCTTTGCTAGATATCTCAGACTGTCTAATTTTTATGCTAGTAATCTCCTAATAACCAGCTTTCTTGCTGACTAAAACTATTGCTTTTCCTTTGCTTTGGGAAAGGATGTAGGAATTATTTTCTCACTTCAGCCAACTAAATGAAGACTCACTGGCCATCAGTTAGGAAGGCCTAAGGACAGCTTCTGAGCATCTGTGGAAAGCTTGTATCACAATTTATAATCTTCTGTTTTGTGTTTGCCTTGGGAGCTCTGTTACATTTTTGCATTGGCTCCAGCTGATTTCTGTTTCATACTCCTCCATGCTCTTATTTCGGATGAGGAATGAAGTCCAGTTGTGTGGAATTGGGATTTTTAGAGGGAAGGATGAAGGGCAGCTGCAGAGCTCTGTTCTTCTAAGATAAATGTTATTTTAAAGAACAGCTGAATTATTTAACACACAACTCTTCATACTCAATACTAATGCAAAGCTTAGCCTTTAAAATGAAAGAATAATAAACAGGTTTTTATAACTGAATAACATTGCATGAGTTATTACTATATCTTTCTTCCCTTCCCGTGGCAGACTGAGTGGTGATCTGAAATGCTTGGTTGCCGGTTAATTATTTGTGCCATTCCCATTGTATAATAGGCTGTGTTATTTTCTGTCATTGTAAAAGTTCATCCAAAATCACTGAAGTTAAAACTGAACAAAATATCTCTGAAAGATACCACCAAATAAAATATCTCCTTGATTTGTTTCATTAAGCAGTGCCAATTTGTCCTAAATAATCCTATATAATTGGAAAGTCTTTTCTTCCACAGTATATATTTTATCAAATGGTGTGGAAATTTTTAATCATAGGCCTAGTCACTTGCTGGCTTATTTCTGAGACTCATACATCCTGTTTATCAGTGATGAGGCAACAATTATTGTTACGTATTTCTAGTGCAATAGCAAGTAATGGCTTCAGACAGACTCAGATATAGTTTCAGCACCAAAGCTGATATATAAAGGCTTTGGAAGAATCATATAATAGCATAGATTTTTTGCTTCTAACAAATATATGTTTCTGGATTTAGCTTTCTAATTTTATAGTGATTCATGTAATATTTGGAGGCAATGGAATACAATAGAATGGAATAGACTATTTCAGTTGGAAGGGATCTACAGTGATCATCTAGTCCAACTGCCTGATCATTTCAGGGCTGACCAAAAATTTAAGCATATTCTTAAGCACATTGACCAAATGCCTCTTAAACACAGATTTTTTTTCTCTAGAGTTTGCAGCAGAAGGAAGGATAATCTGGAGAGAATAATTTTCATCAGTTTTTGTGTTGATCTACATTACTGAAACCTTTCATTTATCTTTAGAGTATCTCTTTGCTAAATGTGACTTCTTCTGTAAGAGGAATGTTCCGGACTGAATCTGTTACTAGTCAGGGGATGCTGTTGTCATATCGGTGTGCACTTTTTGTGCAGTTGTAGGTTTTCCTTTAACAGAGAACTTGCTGTCAATCTCCTGAAATGCCACTGAGCTTTGCAGCTCTCTTCTGCCTATGAATAGTTATATTCAATTTCCATGGCAATGTTCCTTGCAATTCATCTCTTAAGTAGCTATTCCTATCTCAAATATACCATTTTTTCATATGCTTTACAAACATACCCAAATATATTAGCAATACACATTTTTCTGTGTATTGGTTTTGCGTATGGTTTTCTGTGACTATACCAGTAAAATTTTTATACCAATTCAAGTTTGGCTTTGCTTGCTTGAGGTGATTTGTTTTCCACTTTTTTTTTAAATCAGAAAACTAGAAAATTAAGAAATGCTAACCTAAACAACAGTAAGTAAGGTCTAATTAAATTAATTACAGCTCAGTTAAATTATTAGACTCCTAGATACAAGTACCATGATTTTTGAACACTGCAGATTTTTATGATTTCGACTTACTTTCCAAGAACCTGAGGTAATTCGCGACCCAGAAAATTTCTACATTTCTTATAGGTGCAAACTCCTAGCATCCAGAGCTGAAAAAAAAATGGCCACCCTCCCCCCCCACTTTCCCTCTGAGTCATTTTTAGCTGTAAATATAGTAAGGTTGGGCTGTAGCACAAGTTTTTCTTGTTTAACTTTCTGCTGTTGCTCCTCTAGTACATTCAGATTGAAATGCAAAGGTATTTGCTATGTGCCAGAATTGTTTAACCTGACTTCCTTATTATGTCAGCCTGAATAGATGTCAGTGCCTTGAGTCTGATTACCTAAGGAGATCGTTGGTTCTAATTGGTGTGTTGTCTCATTTGCTTGCTAATGACCTATACTGCCTGACAGTCTCTGATTTCTCAGGCAGTGAACTGCATTCATGGGTGCTATCTAAATAGGTTCTTGAACTTCCGTTGTGCAGTTTAATCATTCTGCCTGCCAGTGGCAGTAGGAAAGATCTTTCCTACGTTGTGGGTACTGGGATTGTCATCCTTGGGAGTGTCAGTTGACATTAATATGGTGATTAATATTAATATGGTCTGTGCATGTGTTGTTTAGGAAAAAAAAAACCTACTTTCTCTGCCTGCTACTGCTATAAATGTTGGGAAAATAAAGATGTAGAATCATCATTCATAAAGGCTTTTAAAAATGATTTTTGCGTAGTTTCTTTGTCTCAAAGTTGGATGTCAGGGAGTGCACTTGCTATCATGTTTCTAACTATGTCAGATTGCGTGTACTTTCTAACTAAAATAAATAGGTAAATGTTAGGAATAGATACTGTAAATGGGATTTCAGGTGAGAATACCAACACAATTGTTCGGCTTCTGGAAAACATACCTGCTTTTAAAAGAGTAGGTCTGTATTCCAAAAATTACATTAATTTGTATGTGTTGTGGATCAGTTTTGGGAAAAAAAAATCTCTTTTATAGCTGGATAGGGAAATCTAAGAGAGTTTGTGATTTGAATCAGTGAGAACTCTTTACTGAATCATCTGATTCAGCTCTTCAATAGGCTAATGAAGTGGTCACTTGTCTTCATGGCAGTGTTATGACTCATACTGAAATCCACAGCAGTCTCTCCAGGACAGAGAAGCTGGTAGATCAGGAATGATTTGGAAACTGGACAATATAGTAGAAAGTATTTTGTCAACACTCTGTTTTCTTCAGGTCTCAGAATAGATATCCATAAACAGAGTGCCTCATTTATTATCCCTCTATACTCTATCTATCAAACTGAAAAGATTTAGCAAAGTATCTGGAAGAACTATTTTGTTGTGATTGTTTTCTCCCAGTTCTGTTTTCTGTTCACGGCAGAACAAGACCGCCAACAAACCTTTCAAGTTTTCATGAAGATCCTTCATGAAATGTTCATATTCTTTATTAGGCAGGAGCACAGCAGTGGTATCAGGATAAACAGAATATTTACCTAGATCTCCATCCTGCTGTTTAATGGAAGCAGTAGCCCCCCAGCATTTCAGGAAAATGATGTATATACCTGAGATGTAAGAAAACAGGATGACTTTAAGAGGAGTATCAGCACTTGCATTGTGGTATCTGGATGGTCAAAACATTTAAAGATACTTTCTTTAAAGCAGAATGATTTATTCTACATTACCCTGTTATTTGTAATTTGAAGTGTTTACTGTTCTTATAAATAGCAATTTTGAAAACGCATGATAAATATCACCAAAGCGTAACTGAATTTTTTAATTATAAAAGATATTTTTCTTAGGTGCTAGCATGTATTATTAGATAAATCTTTGTAGGTAACTGTGTATATTGGTGACTGCACATTTAAAATAATCACGTTCATGGTACTGTACAGAACAGTACTCTGCAAGGCTCAGAGGTGAAATAGTATTCTGTACTGAAGAGGTACAACAGAACACTGTGATAATTCAATCTCCTTTTGACTGACAGTAACTTTAGTGTCAGTTGTAATTGTACGTTCTGTTCCTTTCATCATCTCTCCTGGCCTTTGATATTACAAAAATAGTGAACCAAGTCCATTAACATGATTAAAAATGAAAGTCTTGAGCTTGATATGAAAGCTATAAATTGCCTCCAAGAAAATTTCATTGTCTTCCACTGAGGTGCATGGTGAATAATTTAGATGTCATACAGGTCTACTAAGTACAGAGGTAAAAGGGCAGTGCTGGACTTCATGCCTTGATTGTAGAAGTCAGAGATCAGAACCTGATGAAAGTTTCCTATGTGATTAGTGCAGATATTCCTAAAGCAAAAGCTTATTTTCTTTTAATGCTGCTAGTTGTGTTTCTGAAATGAAATTTAGGTTTTCTCCACATTACTGTAGAAGTTTTCCACTGAAATAGAGGAATGTACAACTGTGACATGTCTGCTGGTTTGTTCCGAAAGAGGAAAATGATTAGAAGTTGTAGCTGGAAATACCTCAGATTTCCAAAATGTACATGTTCTGTACGTTTCGAATTGTTCATTAAAAAGCAGTTAGTACACTTGTTACATCCTATCTGAAAGTTTTGACAAGTTTGAACTGACAAACAGTAGGTTGCTTGTTTCCACACAGTGATCACTAGAAATCCCAGGGAGATCTTGCATCTGTGTATTCATCCAACCACTGAAACCAAACTGTTTTAAGCAACGTGAGATTCTCTAGAGAGAACTTTTAACTTATGAGATCAATTGAAATGTGTGTCTTTGGGACTTGTCAGACAGTGAATTGATGTTGCCATTGTTGAGGGAAAATATGCCTCGTTCTGCTGCTAACGAGAAAAAGAATAAAAGAAGAATAAAAGATAATTCTAAATAGTTTTGGAAACAACTGTTTAACAAATGTAAGTTGATCACAGGATACAGTGCTCATAGTGCACAGAGCTCAGAACAGGTGAAAACAGAAGTTTGCTACGTGGTTAACAAAATAAGAGTTTCAAGGTTGTTCCTCTTGTCTTCATGTATGAAGTGTAAAATTCCAGTTTCCTACTTAAATCTGTTCTGCAAGATGTCTGATGCATATGATGGTGAGGAAAAATGTAAATTTAGTTGGAGAAGACAATGGCAGAGGTCGCTATTTGCTAGTTTTTAGGCAGCATATTCCTTTGCAGCAGTCTTAGCATCAACTAATGTCAAGCAAAGCAAATTCATATTTGGCTTTTGGGGTTCCTTCCCCCTTCTCTCTTTACAGAGCTGGCTCAAAGGCCAGTAGACAAAGGCCAGTAGACAAAAGCATTATTGCTTTGTTTGTTATTTACAGAATATTTTTTAAAGGTATCCGTTTTAAATAATACTGACTTTTCTGTAAGACAAACATGTATGTAGTGAACCATATTGGATATACTGTCTTTCTGAAACCTTCAGAGCTTTTTTTTTGGAGCATTAACATGCTTTTGGAAGAATGTATTTGATTTTTGAGTAGAATCAGCTCTACTTTCTGAAATATATATAGAGCATGGGACTACTTCCATGTATAAAGACTGGTAAAGTTTTTTTAAAATTTATTTTCAGACAGCTTAAGTATTACAGTAATACAGTCATAATGCTTTTCATTGTTACAGGATTTGGTTTAAACTTTATATTTCATTAAAATATTTGAACCAGTAAAGAACATGAGTGTAACTTTTCATAATTTGCATATGAACAAGAACAACCAGATAAATTATTTTTGTGATTATTTGTTGACATTTTAAAAGATTTCTGCAGGATAAGCTGTATTTTTTATGCTTGCAAGACCTGATATTTTACTTGCAAAAATGTCAGAGGTAATGTATTTTTGTACCCATTTGCACTACTGACCCTTTTCAGTTTCTGGATGGAAGGGACACGTAGTGCCATGTGCCTTGTATCTAGTAACAGTCAGGCAAGTAAAACTTTGCATTGGTCATCAGATAGAAAATGGGCCGACAAGCACTGTCACAAAATAAATCAGGATTTTTTTTTTTGTCAGAAACTACATACAGATAGTTCGCAAACAGGACCTAATTTGTCAAATAAATTTTCATTGAAAATCATTTCCGTGGCTCTGATTGCTATGCACTAAGCTGGTCCATCTCCATGGAGAGCAGCTACAGTGCTAGTAGGAGTCTTTGTTCGGCTAGTTTTGAGAGTTTTGGTTGCTGGGTTGGTTGATAAAAAATTTAAATTTTTGTATAACAGCAGGTAATGAGGGTTGCTTAGGTATAATTATGTATTTTTATATTTTTAAAAATTTATTTTACTTTTATTTTTTATGTGTCTTACTCTGTAGATCCTTCTATTTGCTTCATATAAGATGCTATTGCACATCTGACAATTGTTGCATGGAGTCAGAGAGTGTAGTAGAAACCAGCTGTAACATAATGATTCTTTATGGTGCCATCAGTCTCTTGGCTTTTTTCCCAAAAGACTGTGTAACTCAGGCTTGCTTTATCACAGTTAATTAGTTTGCCCTTATACTTATGTTTGACTTTGATACTGCATTCTTGTGAACTATTAATGTTTTTAATAAATCTTTACATCTGCTACGTATATGGAATGTTATGGAACAAATACTAAATGAAAACTGGATTTAAGCGAATACCTTGTCTTGGAGCACATTAGAGTGGTTAGCTACAGTGCCACAAATGGTGTTACTATGGAGAGAGCTTCTGTTTCTGTGACATTTGCTTGCATATTTTGCTAGGCCTTCAAAAAGAAGTAGGGTTCTGTCCTCTATCAAATTTGGTGGGTGTTATTCCATTACTTCTGAAACTCCGCAGTGTCTCACTGCAGAGATATATGAATTAATTTCTTAGGAATATTAATGGTGACTGGCCAGGAAGAAAATGGAGGGGAAAAAAGTTATTAAAATTTTGATTGTGCACAGAGCAAGGGTTTTTTGATAATATTTTTTTACTGGAATAGATATTCCAGCTTGATTTTAATGGGGTATACTGCTCTGCTTGTATACATTTTGGCTGCTTAAAAAAGCCTACACCTATTAAAGAAATAGAGTTTTGCTGGTTTTAGAAAAAAAATATGTTTAGCTGTATAGCTAATGGTTTTATGCTGTGAGAACTGCCGTGTACTGGAGGGGAATTTTGAATAACAGTAAATTTTTAATTCAAGTTATGATGTAGCTCACTGTTTAAGAATCAGTTATTGGCTTAGGGGTAAATTACAAAAACTTGTTTTTTCTTAAGATGAAAGAAGTGGTTTTGAGATGTGAAAATCTTGGCAGCTATTCATAAAGGGGAGTTTCTTTAGTAACTGTTAGGGCAATGTCACGGCCACCTGCAGGCAGCTTTTGACTGCTCTCCTGCGTTTCTCACTGCAGTCACACGTGCTCACAGTTCTCTTCTGCAAGATTGTGCTTAAATGCAGGTGTGTGTGATCCCCAGGTGCTGGAATAGAAGGAGTTAAGGAGCAATACTGGTTGTTGAACACCACCATGTGACTTATTCTCTCCTGCACAAAGGATGCTGGGGAGGAAGGATGCAGGGAGTTAAACACCATTAAGTATTCTTATGCCACCCCAAAGACAAAATTGCTTTCCTTCTGTTCCTAATGAACAGCTGACTGTTGTTCCCTTTGTACACCACTCTTGTGCTCTAATTAGGTTTTAGTGTCCTAGAGTGGTTTTGTTTTTTAATGGTCTTTCTCTTTTACTCCCAGTTGTGAGGGGGAGTCTAAAGCTTTTGATCCTTTCTAATACGTTCTAGGAGCATATTGTTCTGTAATACATCTGTTTGCAACAGTTATAAACAGTTGTCAGGACTTGAGCTGCTACCTCTTTTGAAACCCATTTTTTTCAGAGCTTTTCCCAATTTCACACATGTCGAAAGCACAAATACACATGTACAACTGAGGGAAAAATATGTTCAAAAGCCTAATAGCCTAAGTGTTGTCTGTGTAATGCAGCTAAAACTTTGGTCCACCTATTTCAATATTTTGGTAAATGAGGAATGGTGCTTCACCTAATATTCTCCCTCAGCTTTCACTGCAGTCATTGTTCTAGCTTTATTTTAGCCAAGATGTCTTTGGTTTGCACTTGAACTGAATTTCTAGATCTTTCTGCCAAAACCAGTACCACTGACTCCCCATCTGCTAATGCTAGCATTCATATTCTTTGTCCCAACTTTAGAATTTAATTTCAGCAAATAGCTTAATGAATGATTTTGGTTTATAAAAGTCATGTTCTCCTTCTGTTGAGGATGTACTATACAACAGAAAAGGTTTTTACAAGACAGCTCATAAAATGAGCATGGTACTTACTGTTCTTGGTGTCAAGAGAGATGTAGTTCCACATGGCTCTCACATTCTTTTTGGAGTACCTGCTGAATCGATGACTGGTGGACTTGTTCATTTTGCTGTCATCTCTGTACCTCTCGCTCTGCTTTAAGAAAGTTTTTGAAGGACTCTATTGAAGTTGTTTTACAAGTAGGATTGAGCTTCACAGAGATCTAATTTATTAGCTCAGAATTCATACTAGAATGCTCATTATTATCTCTGCATTTTTGTAACATTTACATTGAAATTATAAACTTGCTTTATCTTGCAGGTGGCAAGAGATTTTTAAACTGACTTCCAAACATCATCACATGTTTGTGCTTGAACCAGTGATGTTATTTTTTCCCTATGGCATTCTCAGTTGTGTTTTATGTTCTAGAGGTTAAGGAAAGGACTGCTGTCTTTTTATAACATTAGATAAAAGGAAGCATGGGAAGGAAATCAGATTTGAAAGAAGTTTCTCCTGAACAGGCTCAGGTTCATCTGCTTTCTTCTCCCAGAATTTCCCAGTAAATGCACATCGAACTTTTCAATTCACTTGATGGATGCTGGTGAATTGGCACTATGAGTTACAGTTCTCTTTCTTAAGAAATATAATTCTGTTTTAAAAATACATTCTGCATTTGTTTATGGAAAAGCTGTGCTTAAGTACTCGTTCTATTCCCCCTTGTTAAAAAGTTAAACTGTTAAATAGCAGCTAAACCTAATGACATTTGTTTTGGCAAATGGTAACTGTCACTTACCCTCTCCCCTAATTCTTTGGCCCTTCAGAGAAGGGGGCCAATGCTTGCCTGCTCAAAGCATAGCTACATTAACATTTAAACGTTTGGTATAATTAAAGAACATTTAAGAAAAGGGAAAGGAGAAAAAAGTCTGACTCTAACCCTTCTGACAGTAACAGAATGAAAGCTCCCTGCCAGCAGCAGAGAAGTTGGAACAGGTTCTTCATGGCAGTTTCTCAATTCCAGTATTCAAACCAGAGATTTTGTGTTCCATGACTGTGTGTTTGTGTGGTCATGCTCTGTTGGAGGGGTAAAAAAATCCGATGTGGTTACAAGGCAATATTAACGACTTACATCAGAACCACTGCTTTTAATTGGGAGAATGTCTTCCCAAGAAGGATAGCAACTAATTTCACAGTAACTGGAATTTTTTGGGTAATGTTTTTAAAATACAACCTGTGTTTCTTTTCCCTTTACTTACAGTGCTCAGAAAATAGCTACCCTATTCAACTTAACCTCTTCTTACCCAGAGACACTGACTTGTTTGTTCCTAAGTCAGAACCAGAAAGATTAATTTCACACAAAGAGTGGGCAGGATCCTTTCATTTTATGGTTTGGCATGGGATGTTCTTTCTTCTTAGACAAGGATTTTTCCCTGCTTATTATCCAAATTAGTCCTCTGAAAATGCAGTTTTAAGTTGTATTAGTCTTGTAGGAGACTTGAAAGAGAAAGTACATACAGATTTTTTTTCAATATACATTTTTTCCCACTTTGCTTTTCATCTCTGAGCCCATCAGCTTGCTGCTTGCGAAGTAAAAGCAATGCGAAGCACATGCTGAGTTCTACTTGTTGGACTTAACTCCCATGTTGTAGGAATGTTTCCTTGTGAAAATAAGAATGTGAGACCATAATAAAATAAGGATGTGAAACCACAGTTTGCTATTTTAATGTCAATGGCTAATGACGAATTTAATATGATTACATAATTTTATAATTTATATACTAGAATACGTAGTTGAAAAGGCTAGTTTCTGTTGTTTCTTACAAAATACCACAGGATTCAGTATTCCAAGCAAGACTCATGAATATTTAATGCCAGGAGATTTGTAGCCCTGTAAGATGTAATAAGCTAGCCCTTAATGACAATTTTGTGTAGCATATGTTTAGCAGCATGTAGAAAAAAATCCTGCTGGCAATTCTATGCGTCATCTTTTCAGGCATATCTGTTCAGCTCTAGGGGCTTTTTAGCTCTGGAATTATAAAGAGAAATTGGACTATGTCTGAGACCAACATGCTGTAATTTCTTAGTTAGTACTTGCACATTTTTCCTTGTGTTCAGATTAGCTAAAAGCTCCAGCCTACTGATTGCCTTTTGATGTAAGGCTTCATTCTTTTTTGTAAGATTGGCATTCCTCAAGAAGTATTTTGAAATATATTTTTGCATCTTTCTGTTTAGGATTGGTAGTTTTCATTAATCTTGCTGTCCTCTGAGGGGATTTTCTGAAATGTTATTCCTGGTATACTGATTATCATTGTAGCTTACTAAAAATGTCAACAAAACCGATGCTGTGATGAAGCCTTAAATTTACAGGTTGGAGCTTCTGCAAATGTGGCCTCTAATACTGATAAATTACCCAGCTTCCAAATCAGGTTATTGTAGTGAGTCAGCAAAGAGCACTGCTGCTCTTGGCTGGAGATTCTGTTGTTATACCAGGGATGCTACGGTTGTCAGACTTGAAGCACTGAATACTTCCTGCTGATCCAACCCAATTTTTGTGGGACTTCTAGGAGCCTTTGATCACTAACTAACTACCCACAAAGAAATAAGTCCTCTGAGAAACTGACTTCCTTCTCTCTCTGGTGTAAATTTAAGTGATGACTACACTTAGGTTGGGACAGAGGTGGTAACAATGAAAGCACAGAAGGTGAAGAGAGATTGGTGCCATTGGGTTTGAGAAATGAGAGAAGGTTTTGGCTGGTATATACAACACTTTAAACTTGTAAAGAGGCATAAACAGTAAGGCTCATAAAAGAAGTGATGCAATGAAGCAACTGTACTTAACACTTTATACAATGAAAATTGATGTGTTCTCCAACATTACTGGCTTCATGTGACCAAGGCTTTTTTCACAGTAAAAGTGTGAAAGGAAGATTAGAAGGAAGATGATCTCCCTAAAGGTCTTTCAAAGATGTGTTGTGTTGCTGGGGCAGAGAGAAGAATAATAAGCATTGCTTTAATAGAGAAAAAGAAAAGATAAACCAGTAAAGGAGTGAGCCAGCAGTGCTTCTGTATTGTCTTGGTTCTCCCAACAGTTTACTTTGGAGTTACCCCATCTTCTTTTGTCAGCATCTTCTGTTGCTGTGAATTAAGAACTGAAGTCTTAAACAGCTCCCTGAAGATGAATTTGGATAGAGTCATGTTAAACATACAATGGAAAGAGAAAATTAACATTTAAAATTTGAAGTGCTATCAACTCTAGAATAGTTTTTCAAAGGCTATTGTTTGTACACAAAGACAGAAAGCATCAGCTGAACATTGTCATGATATCTAGCAATACAGTTGTCCAAAGGTTTTTCCATTTGCTTTCTAAATTTCAATTAGTGCTGACTGAAAACAATACAAATCATCTAATAAATAAAACAGAATTAAAATTGCCTTTCACAGTCCACACCATGGCTTGTCATTCCAAACACTGCATTTCTGTTAGATATACTAATACCTATTTAGGTCTGAAAGAATAGCAAAAGAAAAGCAGCATTAGTGATCTCAAATGTTCTTATTTAAAGAATCTTTGAATCTTTGAGATATGTAGTAATGTAATGACTTCAAGAACAGTGTCTGAATCTGAAAATACAGAGAACAGCGTATGATCTTGTAAGGGAACTTGTATTGGAAGTACCCAAGTTCTGCATATATTCAGTGAGGCAGAGCAAGTCCTAGGGAGTCCTCGCCACCTAAATTAGGTACGTGTGTAGAGCTTCAGATCTGTCTCCATTCACCATGTGGGAAACAGGTGCTTATTGGAGAGATGTTTTATTTAGCGCTTAGAGCACCAGTGTCACTCTTGTGCCTAAGTTAGACTGGATTTCATCACAATCCGCAATGATTATGGTCTCCTTAAAAGTAATTAAAGGTAAACATAACTTTTGGACTTAGTGCCAGGCTTATTCCTGTAGTTTTTAGCAAGGATTGTGTTGAAATATTCAAGAAGAGAAGGGCTTCCTGATCACATGAGAGGAAGTGACTGATTATTTTGGGCAAAAAAGTGGATGGAAATGAAGGAAGATTGATTTCAGTCCATATATCTATCATAGGGTCTTTCAGAGATCAGGGTGAAACTCTAATTTTATCTAACTCTCATCTGTCTTTATGGACAGTTGTTTTAAGCTATTTAACTTCTTACCTCTGGGTTTGTTTATCTGTGTTTCTAGACAGGTAGAAATTAACAATGTTTGGCTGAGGAAAAGTTATGTAGATATGAGCTTTTTCATTATATTAATTTCTGGTTAAGGCTGTTAATGAGTTGTGAAGCTGAATTTGAAAGAAAATTTCATCTGGAGAAGTAAATACAGTAATTCCTGGTGACAGTTTACACTGATGCTACATGCTGAGGCCATCTCAGTTCAACTTAGTGATACAAAGTGAAATATAGAGTGAAATACAGCAATGAAAGACAAATTGAAGTATCTTGAGTGTTTCTATTGTTGTGTTAATTGTTCAGAAGATTTACATAGCACATATGTAATGAGGTTATAAATGGTGAAAAATAAGAAAATTACAAAATAATCAATAGCAACATAAATCTAATATCTTAAGCAGCAACCATGGACCATCACCAGTTCCTTTGACCATGGGCACTGTAGTTCTGTTGTCAGGAGATTTATTTGTCACAAAGGTAGAAGTATGTAGCTCTTCAACAGTTACCTTAATTTGCCAAAAGTAGAGTTTATGATCAAAGGCAGACACCAGTTGGTCCATTTTGGATCGTATATACGTTAGCCAATGATTTGAAGCCGTTTACTTTTTCAGTTTTGCTTCAAACCCAAGTATTGGAGTTTCTAGGTCCAGACCATTGTATTCAGTGAAAGGGCAGAAGTGACCAAAAATAGGTTTCTGCTGCTTATAATAATGTGCTGGGGAGAGAAGGAAAAAAAAAATTTGTGGCTGCTACATTCTGATTGCTATAAAGATAGGGCTTTGGCTGTGGCCTGAACTTCATTTATCAAATATTAATAGGATTAATATGTAAATTATGTTAATTATGAATAAAATGTCCTCATATTTTTCTCCCTGCTTAATGGAATATTGAGAAAAGCTATTAGTATAGCTGTGAAACAAGATGTTTAATGAAGCTGGAGTTATGAAGCTAAATTAAAGTGCAAGAGGAGAAGATGTTTAGCCCACTAATTACCAAAGAAGTCCAGTATAAATATTGCATTAGATTGAGGATCAGAGGCACTTTTGGAAAAAGCAGTTTTCTATTAACATATTAACAAAATAATTTCTGTATTCAGGTTAGCCTTCTAAACCTGATTTGCATTCAAGTGTTAAAATCCTTAGTATAAAACATAATCTAACAGTATTTAAATGGGTGTATGTTTTGTTTCTTGGTCTGATATGACAGTTAAGCTTAATATTTCATAGGTAATTTTGATTATGATAGTTTTCATTCTGCTTCATATAGCTTCAAGTCACATTTTCATAAAAGACAAATTGTGGTACAATAATATTTTCTTAAACAGCTCTTCCAAAACAGCTATTGACAGCTAATCAGTCCTAATGCATTAAAAAGTATAATTCCTACATAGTTCTTTAACTCTCTAAAGGAAAAATTTCTGGGATACAGATGTGATTGTGTCCTAAAATGTGTTAATTTTTCCTTATTTTGAATTTTAAAGTGGAGGAATGGAAGAATTAACACAAATTTGTTTGACTACATGGAATTAAAGCATCATGGAGACTTCACTGTCAAGTAATGAGTTATTTAAAACTGTGTTATCTGGGTTGGCTCTATCATCCTTTTGGCTTAACCATGGACCCTAAATTAGCTGAGCTTAGCCAAGGAACTTGTCTTTTCCCCATCTTTTTGAGCCTCTAAAGTTACTGTTGCAGATTTGCTTTCAATGATGTGACAGCATTACTTTGTATAATGTCTGGAATTCATTAACAACCTTATTTTCAAGCTGATCAAATATTTGTTGAGCATCAGTGTGTCTGTTCTGATAAAATCACTGAACCAGGCAAAAAGCTGATGTTTATGAGGACTGCAACTCTTTGATTGTTTGTTTGAATCAGTAATTTAGAACACTAAGCATTAAAAGCAGCATTTATTAATTTCATTTAGTTAAAAGAGTTTTTTTGAAGGGAAGGAATTAGGTGGGTTTTTGGGGTTTTTTTTTGGTCATCTTTTAGTTAGGGCACATCATGGCCATCTCTCCATGGTTAGACACACGTTGTGCGTGGTGGAGGGTTTGGTACAAGATGTGAAAACTGCGTGAAATTGGAAAGCATTTGAATTGTGTTTTGGAGCTGTACAAGGTTTGCAGCCATTTTGTGTTCTTGTATATTTTCATTTAGTGTTCAGATTCTTGTGTTTTGTCTCAACTATGAAAATGCCTTTCAGAACTGACAGGTGTTTGGAAAGTACCAGTGTTTATCCAGGAGTTTCTCTTAGCCTGAACACTCTTAGGAGTATTACAAATCACATCTCCCTGTATTTCCTTTACAAATTTCCTTTACAAATATAGGAACAGTTCACTCACATTTATTAAAAGAAATGCCTGCTTTTCTGTTTCCAGACTTTATACAGAAATTATGTCAAATGTCTACAAGAAAGAAATCAGTATTCGGAACATTTGACTTGTTTTTGTAAAGAACAAAGGAATCCTGGTGATCTTTGAGACATTGTGTGCCATTGAAGAGATTATTTTAAAGCACCTTTTTTCAGTGGAAGTTATGCATCTTTCCCGTGCTGACCTGCATTTGTCAAAAGTTTCATCTATTGTATTCATTCATAGAAGTTTCTAGGATGCTTCTGAATTCTTCAGACTTTTTAAGAGTTCTCTTTCTGCCTCTGTGGTATGTGGAATGTATTTGGCAAAGACAAATAGTCAGTTTGGCCGGCTCTGATGTATTTTTAATAAGTAAATATGATGGTTTAGTGCAAGAATGAACAATAATATTTTTCTCTTACTGTCTGATATTTGGTCTAAGTAGATAGTGTTGTCCAGGTGTTTTTTTCCAATATCCACTTCAGATCAATGCACTAATTTTAGTCACTTTTTCTGTGTATCAGTCTTTGTAGTCACACACCCTGTTGTTTGAATTGGGAGGCTTTTGCTCTTGGACATTGTTCTCCTTTATCTCCTAAACCACCAACATACAAAGCAGCTTTCTCTGTGGGTGTGATAGATAATCTCTGAAGCTGGTTTGCTGATGACCAGTGATCACCACCAAACGCCGTAAATGGCATAGTGTACAACACTGCCTTCACCTCCGAGGATGTGAGTTAGGGGTGAGCCCACTGCTCTCTAAGCAGTTTTCTCAAACAACCTGTTCACTTCCAACTTCAGTAAGAAAAGCTGGATTTTCAGCTCCTCAGCGAGGGAGTGTAGTGAGCCTGTGATCAGACTAGTATATCCCTTTCTTCCAGTTCTCAGTGTCCTGCTCAATATACAGCAAGAACAAGCATCAATCACATTTACCCATCGATGACCAAGAAACTTCTGGTGCCATATTCCCTTTTGCTTAGCTTTTTCCCAAGCAAAGAAAATAGAATACATGAGGAATTGCTGTGATGGTCTGTGGGAACTATGAGGAGGTTGTAAGTTGTTTGTATGGGCACTTTGAGGAACAGAAGGAGTTGGAGCTGAGACTGGAAGCTGGAAGGGACAGAAGGCAGAATTTTTGAAGGAGCTAAGGGTTGCAGTTTAACTGCTGGTGAGATAACGTATTTCCTCAAGTAGATTTTAGTGTCTTGTGTTTGGTTGTGTTTGGGGTTTTTTGTTTGGTTGTTGTTGTTGCTTTTGTTTTGGTTTTTTGTTTGTTTGGGGTTTTTGTTTTGTTTGGTGTTTTTTTGGTTTTGGTTTTTGTTTGGTTTTGGTTTTGTTTTGTTTGGTTGGTTTTTGGGTGTTTTTTTAATGACAGTTAAAGAAGTGCATTACCATGAAGGGTGTAAGGGTTTTAATGATAGTGTTGGGATTTTGCATATGTTTTTATGGTCATGTTGTTAATATTTTAAACTTTTTCAACAAATTTAACTGTTTTCCTGAAAAATCAGTCATGTAGGCTGAGCTGGATCATTTGATCTTATGATGGTGCTTGAATACAGACAAATGTGGGCTGTATTTCCAGGAGTATGTGTATTAAGTCCCAGCTAAAAGCATGAATGTGAAAAGAATTATTTCAGGTAGTTATCAACACCTCTCAGTGCAATGCAGAAGAACACAAATACACTTTGTGTACTGCTGTGTGTGTAAGCAATGAAAAGAATATTGGGATAGTAGGTTCAGTTCTGTTGCCTACTCTTCTAAAGGCTTTTGTGAAATTACACTATGACGATATGTACGTTAGCCAACTGGGAAATTACCCATGCAGTGGGACTCAGACTTACTCATTTTATCTTAAAAAGGGAAGTAATTACATGGAGAGTCAGGCTTCAGTCTAAAGTAAGGCATTAACAAGACTCAGTGTAAAAATAAGCATTTTTAAGCACAAGTGTAATAAATGGCTGTGGTAACTTCCCTAAGATACATGTTGTGATTTCTTATTATATGGTATCTTTTATAAAGGTATGTTGTATTTTGAATAGGGATTATAAACTTGATGTAAACATTACTGTAGTTTGGATAGGAGTTGTAAGCTTGATATAAACATTACTGTTCAAGTTTCTCTGTCCTATATGCAACAGAGCTGATTCAATGAGCCCAGTAATGGTTTCCAGTCTTAAAAATCTATGAATATAAAATTGAGTCAATGGTCGCCTTTGATCTTGTGGTCTCTTGATCCATTGTTGTGATTTATTCACATAATCTGTCAACAGTGTTAGCAACTTCTGTGTCTTCAGCCGATTTCTCTATAAAGTCTAGACTGAAATGATTGATTATAATAAATCCTTTTGGCTCTTTAAAATGATCCAGAGTCTGTAGTGCAAGAAAATAAAAACACATTTTGGGTAATTATTCTGTCTTTATGTTTACCCAGCTGAACGCAAGCTATTAAATTGGACCAGCCTGCAGCTGCTCAATGGATTAAGAGGCCTCAGAATTAAGTAGAGCTCTTCAGATAAAACATTTAACACTGTTTTGCGTGGTAAGAGGAGCAGATTTTTTTGCCATTATAGGTTTGTTGTAGTTAGGTTTTATATTTAATAGTTAAGTTTTATATTTAATATTTATGTTTCATGTTCAAGGATACTTAATTGCACTTTATTACATTTTCAATGTGGTTAGATGCTAATATCATTTGCAATGTGGCAAACTACGTTTAATGATTTAAAAGAACTTCAGTAGATTCCCAGTAGCTGTCTTGGTTAACCCCTTGCCCTCCCACCTGTTCCGCCCTCACTCTTCAAAGGTGCTCAACCTTCCATACCTCTTGGGCAAGCATGACAATGCAAACAAACCTTCCCTGAGCTTTCTGCGCCCTTTTTTTAGCTTTCTTTCTAATTTGGTGTGTGCCTGCAGCTGCCAGCTTTGCAGCCTTTTGGATACTTTGCAGGGCTAGGTCTGACCAGTTTACTGAGGAGAAATTAGAGCTGACAAGCAGCAGCACTGTGCCACTTAGGAGAAGAGAAAGAGCTGAGTTATTTGCTGGCTTCCCTTCATTTGGAAGGAGTGAGGGAAGATACGGAGGAAGGGAAATGTAAGGTGGCCTGTGTTAGCTACTGCTTGCACTTCAGGAGGATGGTATTTAATAAGGGTTATGGGAGGTAGAGCTGGCTGATTAGACTTTGTAGGATAGTGAGACATCCACCCTTGTGAAGGAAATCTTCTTTTCCTCTTCTTCATGAGGCACGAACTTCTCTCTTGATCATCCCACCACCTCTTCCTTTTCAGTCGCTAGGAGAAACTGTTTTGTCTAGACTTTAGGCTGAAGTCACTCAGTCTTCCAGGTGGGTGTCTTCATGGTGAGTCAACACCACCCCACACCCCAGACTGCCTGCCCAGAATGCAGTCCCAGAAACTAACCCTGCTCTTCCTCCTACAAAATACTAAGCAGAAACATCTATCCCATGTGGAAGCAGCTATTTGAAGTTTGTCCTCATTGTGGGCCTCTGATATCTCCACTGTCTAGGCTTTCAGCTTTCTGCTATGCCATCCATTGAATGCAAATGCTGACACATGGCTTTAGGCAAATCCCAAACCTGTGTGTGAGGCTATCTGCAGTTGACAAGAAATGTGTCAGCAAAAGTTAAGATAAAAGAAGCTGAAGTTTTGAGGGCAAGCCTTTGTCTTGATCTGATGGGAGAGGAGAAGAGAATGGCCCCACTCTTTGGGCAGCTGTGGGAAAAGGGGGGAACTAGGCTTAGTAGTCTGGGGCAGGGCAGGGGATTGAGGTTCAACATGACCAGCAGCCCATCACTTTGCCCTGCAGTGCTAAAATGGTTCTAACAGGGGTCTAGTAAAACCCTCATAGTGGTTTGACTAGACCCACTTGAGCCCATGGAATTGAGTTTGAGGTGAGAAATCAATGGGTTTAGCAGCCTAACAGGGATGCCAAAGGATGTGCTTTCTGTTGAGCTGTCTTCAGTGATGATTCTTCATCCCAGGGTGTTGGATGTGCACCTGAGTTTTAGGGTCATTATTCTGTTCTTGCCTGAAGTTCAAGATCTCCATAGTAAGGGCATATATGCAACGCTACTTCTGACACATCTGTTGTCCCTGATGTTCATCCTCTTCATGAAACTAAGGGTCTGAGGTTTTGCCAGGAGAGAATGGTCACAGAAGATAGGGCATTTATATGACTCCTACTACTACTTGTACTACTAAAAAGATAGAAGAAATGTTGAGTAGATGGTGAGTGGATGTAAAAAGATGTAAAAAAAAATGTAAAAATTGGAGAGCTTAGGGTTCATAGCCAACTGAAGGCACTGATACCCTTATTTCTTTGAAGCAGCAGTTCAGGATGTTGCAGGATATCTTCACAGCTCAGGTTTTTTTCTGCTCAGTAGGTGCAAGGTAGCAATGCAATGGAACAGCCTTTGCCTTGGCCTCTGGTGTCTGTACTTCAGTGTGAAGGGCGTTAGGTGTGTCCCTGAAGTGAAACTTCAGGTTTGGTTTTGGATTGATGGAATCCAGTTTACATGCACCAGAGCTGCCCAGCTATTGCAACTAAAGTAGAGGAAATAAGAACAACTGGGGGATTTGTTTTGAATGTTCGTTGTTTTTGCAAACTAAAATCCACCCAATATGGCTGCTGAAAGAGCAAGCAAGCAAGGAGAGACACAGTTTTGTAGAATAATTTAGATTGGAAGGGACTTCAGGAGGTCACCTAGTCCAATCTTTTAAAGCTATTTGAGATAGTTTCTGGTTTGTCAATGTACCTTTTTGGTGTGCAGTTCTAATTTTTGTGCTTAGACTAGGTTGACAGGTTTCAGATTGAAGCATGAACTTTGTATTTGAGATGATAGGGGATCTGATATGTTTTAGAAGTAGTCATGTACATACATATTTGTTGGGGAGTGGTGGTGAGGATATCATTGCTATGAATGCTATATTTAAAATGCTAGGGTGTAGTTCGATCTCAAACAGATTGCTTCACATTTTGGTTTGGAATTAAAATAAAGAGTAACTTCACGCAGAACAGGTCTGCAGTATGCAGTGATTCATCTAAGGTGAAGTTTTCACATATTTAACAAGCAGAATTCTTGTTTGGCTTCAGCTCATGTTTAAAGAAATTGATTTAGCACTTAGCATTCAAATTCAGTAACTTACTAGTGCTGTCTTGTGTGTGTGGACTCACCTGTTACAGAAATTAATCTCTTTCTTAGGGATTTGAATGAATTCTTCTTTTGACCTAGACTTCTGTGAATTTCTGTCTTTCATGGTAACAGAAGAAGTTTGGGGGAGGCCAGGGAGTAGCTGTAGAAATTGTTCTTAGTACGAGCTTTGAAATCTGATGGCTTATCTAAGCCTTTGTAACTGCTTCTGAAAGAGATCTGTCATTTACTTGTTACCTTTACCAGGTGTAAGGTATTAAAATTGCTGTGAAGTGAGAAGGCTGCTATTTGACAATGGTCAAAACTAAATATAATAGTCAAAAGGGTGTATTTATTGTTATTGCTTTCTAAGTGAGATACCTTTGACTAACTTGAGGTGTGGTAGAGATTATTTTTTTATTGATAGAACAAAATGTTTATCTGAGGCTTGTCTCACACTATGTTGGTTCTAGAGGTAAAGAAAATAACTCCATCTTAATGAACGAATCCTCCCCCATTCCCTTCAAGCAAGCCAGCCAGTTAATTTTAAACTTGAGTCAGAATTGTGGATCCTGCAGTGTAATTACAGGTATGCAGATATATTCTGTCAAAACATTGCTTTTCACTACTGATCTTGGAATAGTTGTTCCTGTCTGTTGTGAAGTTGGTTTCTTACTAACTTTTAGGAGGATGTAACTTTCCAGTCTAGGAAAAAGAGTTTGAAAAAATTGGATAGTAGATCCTATGTGAAAAATATACCTTAGTGCCTAAGCGTGTGAGGGTAGAAAATACAATACCAATTTAAAAAAACTGAAGGTGGGGACAGGTATCATGGACGATCAGGGAAGAAATAAGTCCTGTAAGGTTGGTATCTGGACTGGACAAAGGAGTAGAAACAATAAGGAATACAGTAGTTGATATCTGGGTGAACATGATTGATATAGTTGGTGAAAATACATACCTTTTTGAAAGGAAGGTTATGCCTCTCCAACAAAGGGTTCAAAACTCATTTAAGTAAGGATTGTATGGTCTTTCTTGCAAAGACTTCCAGAAAGCCTCTTGTCAAAATTTTCTTGAAGAAACTAAAGTAATGTAAGACTTAAAAGGTTCTTGCACAGATATCTAATTGGTTAAAAAGTAGGAGTGAAGGGATGGGGTACTGTTCAGTCCTCACCATGGAAGGGAGTCACCTGTACTGCACGTAAGCAAGTGTGAAAATTGGATGAACCATTGAGTGATGTTTTCTTGATGGATCAGCAAAGGCTGGTCCTAAATGTGGAGAATTATAGTAAGCTCTTGCAAGACTGGGTGGCTGAGTGATAAAAGAGTGCATGAACTTTTATGTAGATAAATGTGGAGTAATATAAGTGGAGAAAAAAATTCTAACAGCACATGTAAAATGACAGCCTCTCAGCTAAGTGCATTTCTATGCATATAGAGGCATATGAAACACGAGTCTCATGGAAACAATGGGGTTTGATTGTTAAGCATCTCTCCTAGTATGATCCCTAGAAAGTGCAAAAACAACAAAAACTTGTTCAAAATAAACAAAAGGTGGTGTTTTTATTCCTGCAGGGTAGTCAGACTGTGCGTGAAAGGTTGTGCCATGGGTTTTTACAGCTGGTGGAGGTTTATATGGTCTTACTGGGGAACTATACAAGCTCATGTGGAGAAACTGAAAATAACTAAATATGTAGGAATCACGTTTGAATCACATCCACATCAGGAAGTCTCTGAGCTTCAAAATGGATAGTTTCTCAAAGAGTAGTAGGAGAAAATATCATATATAATTGCTTTGCTTTTCATCTTCCCTGAGCAGATGCTGTTGGCTGTTGTCAGAGTCAGGATACAAGAGCTCTAGTGAGGAAGGTTTTTATATAGAACCGATGTAGCTTTTCCTCAGAATTTCAGTGCTGTGTCTCAGAGAGGTTGGTCCATTCTTTTGCATCATTAAGAATTAATGACCATCTTTTCATCAAGAAATCATAAGTAAGATATGCCACATTTGTTTTGGAAAGAGTAATGTTACATTCTTCCACCAGAAAACAGAAAATTCATCTGTTTTTGTCATTTTAGATCTAGAACTGTTAGCTTTATCATCAGTAAAGTCTGTATTTTGAAAATATTTAACACAGCATGAGTGCAGTGTGATGCTGATGACTGTTCTGTTACCAAAAGACAGTAGATATTCTTGGTTAGTTTTATTTTTCATATAAAATTGCATTTTCTTACTGTTTATAAATAAAGAAGTAAAATTTCTCATTCTATGCATCTCCAAATTATTCTTTTACTTTTGCCCTAATCATGTTAATTCTGATTTTCTCCATTGCCATGAAATATATTCTGGTAAGGAAAGGGTCAAGAAGTTGACTCTCACTGATAGCTGAGGATGAACAAAGTGGCAGCTTAGTAAATGAAAGCAGATGATAGTAGAGATCATGAGAAACTAAAGCTCTAATTTAAGAGAAAACTATTCCTTTCAACTTGTGCTTCAAATGTGTGCCCTCTCTCTTTTGCAAGAGATACTCCCTTATTTATGTTCCTATATATCATGATGTTCTCTAATCTTTACATAACTTAAATTCCTTTGCTGTGAAAGAACATGTTTCTGATGAGTCTTTCTGATAGGTGGCAGTATGGTGGCTTCTGGCTTTTTCATGTTGTGTCAGCCAACTGTATGGATAACAAAAATACTGTTTATAAAATTGTTCCAAAATGTTGAGGTTATTTTAAATGAATCTTTTCTGTATGTCCTATCAGTGTTTTCATTTCTTTTCATGGCGTCTTTCTTTCTTTCTTGAAATTTTCCATTAGCCAGAGAGAGATAATGAAGTATGCTAATTTTTATTTCCATTCTCAGCTTTTTATTATATGCAATGGCATAGCTACAGTGCTAAGCAGTTTTAAAAGGAAGAAGCAAATAAAGTAGTGAAGCACAACTACCTCCATGGTAATGGTATTCATTGTTTCAGTCACTTAGTATTGTAGTTCATTAGAGACAGCTAATAGAGTCTGAAAGGCTGAATTGTTACTTTTAAAACCAGTGAAAACCAATAAGCATAATTAAACTGCATTTTAATTTACTTCAGAAATACAAGCCTGGTCGATGTGATGATATTTTGAAATGGAAGCCACCCAGCCTGAACTCTGTTGATTTTCGTCTAAAGATAACAAGAATTGGTGGAGAGGGGTAGGTAATCTCTTCCCTTTTTAAATCTATAACACTTGTGTGAATGTCCCTTAGCAGTTAATCTCTCCTCTGATATGTCTTGACACTTCCTGGGGCTAAGCCTTTCTATATTCTCTAGAACTTGTTTATTCAAAATAGAAGCAACTGTTGTACTTAGTGTTGTGCAGAAAACAATGGCAGATGTTTATGTTGTGAATTTACTCATTCTTAAATTAAGTTTCATCAAATTTCTGTAAAAATGTCCCATTTGGATTTGGCACTAGCCCGTATGTTTTTACGAGTGGACAGGCTGTAGTAGCTTAAATTCCTAAAACTATTTTTCATTGATTTTAGACAAAATAGTAACAACCTAAGCTGTCTTCTACTTTAAAATTGTGCACAGTGACAAACAGCACTTCTTTTCTCAGAGAAAAAAACAAGGCCTGACATTTTTACTCATTAGGCATTCTTTGCTATTGTCTTTAAGACCATTAAAATCTTAATCAAAACCAGTGAGTTCCAATGGCAGAAGACATGAAAATCTTTACGTTGGTCCTATGTATTATTTGCCTAGTTCAGTCACTGCACATATTAAATAGGGGTTATTTCCATGTTTAGTTGTGCTAGGGAGGGGAAGGGAAAGATTGAGTTACTAGATTAAGCTTGCTTTGGAAAAGACTTTGTTTAAAATTAAATTAATGATGTTTAGGTTGCTTAGTGTTTTAACATCTGGGACTCAGTTGACAGTGTGAAATACTGACATTTAACTTTTTCTTGGTGCCACAGGCAACTCAATATAATTAAACAATTAATTCATATATTGATTGCATATTCCAGAGTGCTAATAATGGCCCATTTAACTTTTACACATCTGCATTTCACATTAATGAAAACATTTGGTGAATAGAGAGAATCTTAAGGATACAGGGTTTTTTTCTGAAAAATATACTCAACTGATAAGTTCTCAGTGTTTCATGAGGTCAGAGTTATCTGTTCAAATTTTTGTCTTTGAAAATGCAGTATTAAGTCCTCAGTAACAACATTACTATTTCAGAGAACAGACAGAAATACTTTGTTTTGCTTCAGATAATCAGCTCATTACAACATTTGATGTTTGTTTGCAATTTATTGAAGTCACAGGGTAATGTAATATGAAAGATTTATGTAAAAAATCTTTTAAAAATTGACCATTATTTGATAGGAAGGTTATTTTCTTTAAGAGTATTCTTATGACTTCTGCTGGAGTTTACAAATATACGGTACTAGCTTGTGATTCAGAAACAAAATGCAGCACATTTTTCATTTCACCTTAATAAAGGAGTATTGGTTGATTAGTTATCTCTGATTTCAAATACAAAGCTATCAGTGCTGTTGTGTTATGTTTAGTATATTACATCATATTTGATTGGAACATGAAAGTTATAAAATATGAACCAGCAAAAAGCTATTTCTAAAAAGTTAGTAGCAGTTAATAAGAAGTTATTAAAGAATGGCTGATCCATTGTAGAATTGGAATCACTTTCTAACATTTAGAAAAGTTCTATCATATTTCAGCTATGTGAAAATGAGAGAAGTTCTTATGTTATGGAAATAACTACCTGAATTACTCTGTAAATAATGTAATATTTAAATATGTCAGTGTTTATGCTGTTCTCACATGCATGTAGAAAATCCTAGAAATCTGATATTTAATAAAGTACAGTTCTTCAGGGTAAGTTTTACTCCATCATACATGACAATACTAGTAATATAAATGTGTTCATCCAACAAAAATAAAATTTAATGAAGTATGGGGCAGAAAATAATAACTTAGCACTCTTGGGAGAGACGTATTTATCTTGAATAATGTCCTATGAAACAGTAGCTTCTGCCCAGTGAAACACAAACTGTGAATAAAATACTCCAGGTTTGCCCGCTTCAATTGTTACTTTGGGTAAAATCTAAACTCATTTGAAGAACTTCAGAATAAAACAGATTTTGAAATTGTTGACTAGAGTTTTAAAAGAAGTTTCTTTAATTTTAGACTGTATAAAGACAGTTCCTGAATTCTGAGCACTAACTAAAATTGTTCGATTT
Source organism: Aleadryas rufinucha (assembly GCA_013397815.1). Lineage (NCBI taxonomy): Eukaryota > Metazoa > Chordata > Aves > Passeriformes > Aleadryas > Aleadryas rufinucha. The sequence continues at coordinate 149,120 of VZTH01003637.1, forward strand.
GATGAACTGTCTTGCTACTGCAGTTCTAATGTGACAACATTAGGCTTCCTGCCTCCTCCCACCACACTAAGATTAAAAGCAAGCATTGATACTGGTTTCAACTTTTTAGGTAAAGAAAATTTTCTTCTTCAGTAATCCAAAAAGGAATTACAGCATTACAGAATGGGTAAGACTGGGAGGGGACCACAGTGGGTTGGTCATCTGGTCCAACCTCCCTGCTCAAGCAGTCATCCTCTAGACCACATGGCACAGGATTGCATCCAGATGGTTCTTGAATATCTCCACTGAAGGAGACTCCACAACCTCAGTGTACAATCTGTTCCACTGCTTGGTCACTCACACAGTAAAGAAGTTCTTCCTTATGTTCAGATGAAACTTCCTGTGCGTCAGTTTCTGCCCATTGCCTCTTGTCCTATTGCTTGGCAGCACCAAGAAAAGCCTGGCTCCTACCTCTGACATCCTCCCTTCAGATACCTGCAGGCATTGGTGATGTCCCCTTTCAGTCTTCTCTTCTGGAGGCTAAACAGGCCCAGCTCCCTCAGCCTTTCCTTGTAAGAGAGATGCTCCAGTCTCTCAGTCATGTTTGTTGCCGTCCACTGGACCTGCTCCAGGAGCTCCAGGTCTCTTTTGTACTAGGAGCCCAGAACTGGACAGAGCTCTCCAGATGTGGCCTTACAAGGCCCACATCACTCAACATGTGAGTTACAAGGGCAGAGTAGATGGGCAGGATCACCTCCCATCTACTAGCTGGCATTACTAGCTCCCATTACCTGCTGGCAATGCTCTTCCTAATGCACCCCACGATGCCATTGGCCTTCTTAGCCACAAGGATATGCTGCTGGTTCATGGACAGCTTGTGCTCCACCAGAACCCCCAGGTCCTTCTCTGCAGAGCTGCTTTCCAGCTGCCCTCAGCCTGTAGTGGTGCATGGGGCTATTCCTCCTTATGTGCAGGACCCTGCATTTGCCTTTGATGAATTTCAGATGGCTCCTCTCTCCACCCTGTTGAGGTCCTTCTGAAGGGCTGCACGGCCCTCTGGGGTATCGGCCACTCCTCCCAGATTTGTGTCATTAGTGAACTTGCTGAGGAGGCCTCTGCCCCTCCATCCAAGTCATTGAGGAATAAGTTTAACAATACTGGGCCCACTACTGAGCGCTGGGGAACACCACTAGTGACAAGCCTCCAACTAGACCCTGTGCCACTGATCTCGACCCTCTGGGATCTGAATCCCTCTGGAATTCAGCCAGTAAATCTGTCAGAGATTTGACAGCAAAATATTACAGATGTGGTTGAAGTACTGGTACAGAATTTACAGAAGTTGCATGTTTTGGCACAATTAGGCAAATAACATATTTACGGTAATAGAAGGTATGCCTTTGTATTGATCTCCTACAGACAAATATGGAACCCAAGTTAAAGTATTGATCTCAAATACTTGACAGCTTGAAACAATGGGAAGAGGGATCGTCTGTAATTTCCAAGTCCTCTGTTCTGATTTGCAGGCTCATCTTTAGATCTTGAAATGCAGACATAACTCAACCTGTGCTACAGTAGTGTGGTGTAGTAGCACAGTGATCTTATCACAGTTTATAGCCTGGGCAGTACTGATACAAAAGGAACCAACTTACAAAGCTCCAACCATACAGCCCTTGCATTTATAGTTCCCTGCTCACTCAAATAGTGGAAAAAAGCATATAGGAGCATTACTTATTCAGTAGCATGAGATTAGAGTTCTGTCAGCTGTTGGACATGTCTTTTAGACAGCATATGTAATTGAGATCCTGAACAATTGTAAACAATCTTGTGCATTTTTCATCTGAATAAAGGAGTTACCTCTGGGGAGTTTGCCAGATTTTAGTCAGTGTGATTATTTTCCATCTATGTAAATTCCCCTGTGTTTTGAGTTGAGCATTTCCATCCATAGATCAGTCTTCAATAGAAATGTTAACTGCGAAATAGCTGCTGTTTCACCCCAGATGTAGCCCCGTTACGGATGAATGACCAATTGTTTTTGTCTGGGCTTCAGTTATTTCACTCTTGATATTGGAGGGAGTTTTGCCATTGAATTAAAAAGGGTTGGTCTTACAATCTGTGGAGTGCTTTCAGAATAAGCCTGATAAAGATGAAGACTGCATAACAAAGAATAAATATAAAGAAAAAAGATACTATTGCATCCCAAAGAAAGGGTTTCTGTAACCTCAGTGACCTAAATACTGACACTCCTGTTCACTGCACATATTTGAAAGAAATTGCATTATTGCACCTTAGCGAGTTACATCTTATCAGCTGAGCCTTGGTAATTGTCCCCTGTGTATTATCATAGTCCAGCCTTTCCAAGCATCAGGATGATGGTTAGATTAACTCTTTCTGTGTTGTGTTTGCAAGAATTTCAGTTTGTGCTCTCTCTCAATCTCTTCTCATTACATCAATATAGTTAGTCTTAGTTTAAAAAACCCACCAAAACCCCCTAACACAAAAGCCCCGCAATAACAACCAGCAACTCATTAAATCAGTTAAACAAGAGAGTACTTCATTTTTTGTCTCTTGTGAAACACAGCAGTCGCACTGAAAAGCCCTAACATTACACGTTTTAAAAAGGTTGACCCACTTCACAGCACTTCTCTTTCATTTCAGATTTATTAGAATAATTGTCTCACAAATAACAGTACCTTGTGTTTTCCTAAATTATGATGATGCTCCCAAAAAAATGAAATAAAAGAGTCTTAAGCATATTAACTACATTTCCCAATGACCTATAAGTTAAATAACCTTATCAGTAGAGAATGTGAAGGATATTTATTTGCTGTGTGCAGTATCTCACTTATATTAGAGGGAAGACTGCTTTTAAATAGTAGAGATGCTTTTTCTCAAAATGTATGACTGTATGAATTTCTTAAAAAGCCAAAAAACCCCAAACTAACTCTGAGTCTTATTTAAATGTCACAAATATCAAGTGAAAATGTCACATAGTACCATATTTCTGGTAGCTTCCATAACCAGAATTTCTTAAACGTTCATGCTTCCTTTTACGGATTTTTAATTAGCCCGTGCAAGTCCCTTAATTTTATCTGAATCAGACTGCTAAAATCAAATTACAAGCAAAGTTTTGGCTTTATTTGCTTTGAATTAATATCTTACTGGGTCAATTTGATACCATTTCAAATCACAGGATAATATAAATTTTATCTAGTACCTTGAAGTGCTGGAAAACATCAAGGATTTTATTCATCTTTGAAGATTTACTCCTCTAAAAAAAGTTAGTAATCTGAAGTAGATATGAACTATTTATTAGTGTTAAATTTGTGGTTTTTTAATTGTATCCATGAATAATAAGACCATATGGGGAAAAACAAGCAGTGCTTAGGCAAAGTTCTGTTTAGCTTGGACAATGTCAAGTAATAAAAAATGGGAGATAAAATACAATGCATTGAAGGATAGTGGGGATATCCCTGGATACATTGGAAATTACAAATTAACAACCAGATATAGATACCATGACTACAGGCAAGTGGATGTCTTCTTTTTTTTTTTTAGAAGTGGTGTTTTCCTTTTTGTTTTATAAACTAAAAAGAACTGGGGAAGAAGAAAAGCTGCACATAGTTCAAAATGGCTGTGATGTTCTTGATTTGCTCTCATATAGCTATGTTTCTGTCCTTTTTATAAACTAATCTTCACCACTCTTCTGCCTTAAAAAAAAAAAAAATTAGTAACTGGCTGAAAAATCATGTGAGTTAATTGAATCAGCCAGGATAGCAGAACTGATGTGATAGTTTGTATGGCCTGGGTGTTGGTGCTCTTTCTCTTCCCATTCCCACTTTTATGTGATACTGAGGTTGTTTGGGCTGTGAACTCTGCCTTCTCACGTGTTTGCAGAATGTCCATTATCAAAGAGCACAAACTCATTCTTACATGTGCCATCCATCACAGAGACTTTTACAAGTAATACCCTGGTGATAAAAATAATAATCCCATGTTCCCCTAGTCTCCAAAGATAGTGTTGGGGCTGCATTGCTGTTGAGTACAGTGGAGTTATGAGGCAGAATGCAGATGAAGTTGTACAGTAGTAATGGAACAAATAAGGACAAGATGTTGCAACTAGAGGCAAAGATGTGCAGTGTGGGGGTGACAGTGGGCTGAGTGCAGGTTTGAATGTGTTAAGTGCATTTATGGCTGTACTGTTGTTAAAGGAAGCACGTGTGCTTAGCAACTGCTTACTTTTTGTGGAAATGTGAGAGTTGCAAGTGATAGTAAAGGAGTAATTTGCTTACCTATTACCTTCAGGCATTTAGCTGATACTAGAGTTGATCTTCTGAAGAGGAAATGTAGGGGCATGGTTGTGCAAACAGATTGAAGAGGATGTTATGTGTAGAAAGAACAATGCGGTGGCACAGACAGGGGAAGCCCAAATATTACCGTGGTGGAAATATGCATGTGCAGCTGCAATATTGGCATTGCAAAGGAAACTGGTAGACAGACATTTTAGCCAAGTGCTATGCTGTAAATATATATGCTATATTGCTTATATGAGTATACTTAAAATCTTTTTGTAAAGCTTTAGGCTTTAAAAACTATTTTCAAAGTAAAGCTTTGAATCTAACCTCTATTTATACTCTGGTACACCGAACAGAATCTTGTACCTTCCACGACTAATACTCAGGATGCCCCTGGAATTTCTAATGTTGTATTTCAAAAATGAACTCAGCCTCATCTTTTTATAAGTTCAAGTGGCAGCCTTGGGCAATCTCCATCTGTCAGATAGTTATTCTACTTCAGCTACTCATTTCTCCAGATTTTTAAAAGCTTTGCCTCATATCATCCTAAAATTATCTATATGCTTGCAAATTGGAATGTAAATGTAGCCTTGTATGTTTTATAGACCCTGTTCCTTTTTCTTGAACTAGCTGCTGCCTTAAAGTAGTTTTTCCAGTTGCTGTTGTCAGTTATCATTATGATTATCCACTCTTTTAAGATCCATTTCTATCTCTTGAGTGAGATCAAGAAAAGCTCCCAAATACCACGTCTTCAAAATTTTCTTATCTCCCATGTATTTCTCTCTTTTAATTTATATTTTGATAGATATTTTATTCCTCTTTGTCCCTGTAGCTTAGGTTTCTTGCTGCTTGTGAATGTGGAAATGGAGGGCTGGTGCCAGCCCCAACTAAAGTACTGTGAGGTGGTAGAATCTAAAAGGAGTGAGAGAAGCAGGCAGTGAAGAAATTATATTGAACTTCAGAATGGTTGGCTTTGGTTTTTTCTTGTAGTAGAGGTAGTATCCCACGTCACATCCCTTTGAACTGCAGAGAGGCCCAGGGCAGCTGGTTGATCTTCAAGAACAGTTTTCTCAAATGCACAGGGACATACTCTTCCCTGTGCAAGAAGACAAGCAGGTATGGCAAACAGGTACAGCTTGCTTGAATGGGGAATTCCTAAGTCAACTCACCCACACAATGAAATGTGTGGAATCTGTAAACAGTGACAGACCTTCATGGAGAATGTAAAAACAGTGTTTGGGTGTAGAGAGAAGGAAGTAGGAAAGCCAAAACTGGAGTTGAAGGTAAGTCACTGATGTCTGTAGGTACCTTGTTAATGGAAGGAAGACTGAAGGAAATGGTGGGATGCTGATGCAGCACTAGTCAGTGAAAAAGATACAAAAAGGCTGAGGATACATACTCCCGCCTTTGCTTTGACAAGGTCTGTTCTCAGGCTTTTGAGGTCCCTGAACCTCATGGCAGAGTGCAGGGAAGCTGAATTTAGGGACTACTAAGGCAAACTGGACCTCAGGATACTGGAAGGCAAAACTTTGGAACTGGGGCAAGAGTTAGCCCTTGGAGCAAAGGCGGCCAACTAATGTGATAGCTGGGCTGCAGTGGAGTACATGATTCCTCACCTCTATTCAGCATTTGTGAGACTGTATCTGAAGTACTGTGTCTTGTTTGAGAAAGACATTGATGCACTGGAGCAAGTCCAGTGGAGTGCCTCCAAGACCGTGGGGTGACTGGGGAACATGACATACAGAGAGAGGCTGAGAGAACTAGGTTTCCTCTGTCCAAATAAGAGAAGGCTGCGTAATACTTTACTGCTGTTTACTACTCCCTAATGGCAGTTGATAGAGAAGATGAAGCCACATTGCTCAGAGATTCATGTTGAAAAAATGACAGGTAAAGGACAGAAACTGTGAAAGGTCAAGAGGAGAAACAGTATGATGAAAGTCAAACACTGTAGTAGGCTGGCAAATTGTGGAGTCTCCATCTTTGGAAGCATTCACAGTTAATTAGATGAGCCTGTGAGCACCCTGATATAACTTGGAAGCTGACCCAGTCCTGAGCATGAGGCAGATGACATGCAGTGGTCCTTGCCAATCAGACTTATTCTAAGATAATTTGCAGATCAGATGTTAAATATTTTGCAAATAACATGGAACTGTTAGACACTTAAACTAATACGTAGTTTAAAACATTTTTGGTTTTCTTTCTTCATGCTTTCTTTACTGTAAATAGAGATTTCCCAGTACAGTACAGTAATTACAGTAAGAATACTTACTGTACATATATTTAATTTACAAATTGTGGGATGGTCCTTTTTGAGAAGATTTGTGAGTTGCAAAGTAAAATAACATGCAGTTTTTATAAACAGGAATTTGATATTGTTCTATGCTATACACTGTAAAGGTTTGCCAGATGCATGATTTAAAAGCCATCTAATTTACATAGAAAAAAATGTTCATCTTCCTTTTGCTATAGCTAGAAATAGATACGCTGCTCTCAGACTTAACTGGAAATCAGTTGTGAACATTTTTTTTCCCACCAGTACATATAAACTTTTTAAATTATAGGACTTAGTAGAGAGTATTTGTGAACATCTTGTTCAAAATGCTTTAAATGGATTTTAGAAATTGGTATGAGCTTCTTTGAAATGCATTTTTTTTTCGTTTTTGCATGTAATGACTATTTGGTCTTTTTCAGACAAGATTTTTTTTAAGTATGTCGTGAATGGTACTCAGAATATTTTTTTCTCCATTAATTGTTTACAGTACAAATTATTATTCAGTTTGGAGGTTTTTTTGTGGTACATTTGTGGTTTTAGTTTGTTGCTTAATGAGATTTTATTGTCTGTTTTCTTGAGTTTACAGATCTGTAATTTTAAACTATATTCAAAAAGGAGCATTAGTATAGGATTATTACACATCTGAAAAATAAGTATTTTTCCATGGTGTTTGAAATTAAAGAAGCAATTGTGGGAATGAGTCCAGAGGAGTCCCCATAGATGGTCAGAGGGCTGGAGTACCTCTCCTGCAAAGACAGGCTGAGAGTTTGGCTTACTCAGCCTGGAGATGAGAAAGCTTCCTGTACCTGAAGAGGGGGCAACAGGAGAACTGGAGAGGGGCTATTTACATGGCCTGTAGTGATAGGACAAGGGCGAATGGCTTTAAACTGAAAAAGGGCAGATTTAGATTAAGTATTGGGAAGAAATTCTTAACTGTGGGGATGGTGAGGCACTGGAACAAGTTGCCCAGTGAAGCTGTGGATGCCTCATTCCTGAAGGTGTTCAAGGCCAGGTTGGATGGGGCTTTGAGCCACCTGGCCTAGTGGAAGGTGTCCCTGCCTGTGGCAGGACATGGAACCAGATGATCTTGAAGGTCCCTTCCAACCCAAACTATTCTGTGATTCTATGAAACATGCATTTAAAGGAAAAAAAAGCTTGGCTCAGATGTCTTCTTTGCCTTCTGTGGTGTATTTCAAAGAAGAATAAAACTAAACTAAAAGAGATAAACTATCACCATGGTAGAGTACAGCACACAGTCTGGACAGACAAAGGTATTGTACATGTTTCTGCTCTTCACTGGTCTTACTCTGAGCATTTTATTACTTAATTTTCTGACAACACCAAACTCACAAAATCACACAAAAAAAAAGTCTGAACATTATTATGTCTGTACTAAATAATGAATATATTAAAGATAAAGATAATTCATGACAGTCATAGCTCCAAGACTACTGTTCAGTTTGCTTTGATACCATCAGAATGTTTTGAAATTGGTTTAGGAATTAGAAGCCCAGCTTTTTGTGTCTTACTGAATTCACGAGTACTTTGGAATCAGCAAAATGTGTCAACAGAATAAATGACCCTGATGCAGTGTGTTTGCATTTCTGCCATAACAGTGTTATCAATATGGTATGCATGCACCTGTGGGCTTCTGAAATACAGGGAGATTATCAGCAGTTTCACCTTCCCTTGTTGATAGCAAAGAGAAACTCTTGGTACATGTGCTTATCTTACAGCTTCAGAGACATTAGAAAAGAAACCTACTTAATCCTTTTTCAGGATAATTATCTAGTATCTCTGGTTTTGTAGGGATTCATGTTGTGATGATTGATTTAAAAAAAACTATATACGCATAGGATGAGTTTTTAAAAATGAGCATTTTAAGAGACATTTTCATTTCGAGGAAATAAATTGGATTTTTAATATCTGTTTAATGACTTAGGATGTGCCATAGGTTTGGTAATTCACACTTGCTGTCTTTTTAACTAACACCCAGCTTGTAGCTTTTTTTCCTGGGAAAACATGCTTATCCTGTCGTAGAAGCACATTAAAATCAGGGAGGCTATGGGTGCATGTATCTGTCAGTGGTAGATCAGTTTGCATAATCAAGGCCTGATGAGTCAGTGGTAGTGGAGAATCCGTGTTGCTGCTTACCTGAGTGATAGGGAAGAGAACGGTAGCTGCGGCATATGGAGCATGTGCACATACTGCACTTTGAGTGGGAATTTGTAAAAAGCATTTAATAGTTTTCAGAAGAGTTTTGGTTCCATCTGACAACGGATGTAAGCGTGTTATCCTGCTAGACGATCTTAAAAAGGCCAAAATTCCTTATTTTTGTAGTTTTTGTGCTAGTTTGCTTTTTACAAAGCAGTCATGACAGTGAGTGTGAAGTACAAACATGGGTTTGTACTGAATTCTATCCTGAAATCAACTTCAAGGCTTTTCTCTTAAATGCAAGGAAGATATGTACATTCACAGGAGCTACTTGATATTTGGCATTATTGTATATATGAGAAATAAGCCTTTATTTTAACTTTGAAACCCAGATTTCCAAAATTGTAAGCTGGTTCAGCTTCATATGAAATTATTCAGAATTTTTAATTTATAAATTTACAGACCTATATGCATATGTGTATGTGCATATACACACACAGGTGACAGCTTTACAGTTACTTAACATTGTAAAATTAACAACAAACAAAAATGTAAAGAAATCTCATCTGTTATGAATCAAAACAAGTCTGCTCTTTTCTTCTTTATGTTTACATATGGAAACTCTATCTACCTTTTAGCACACTTCTTAATTTTAAAGTTTATCCACTTTATTAAATCAGACTGCTCTTTCTAATTTTTCACTTTCTTCATACAAATATATTTCTTAACTGGACAGTCTCTACTTCTTTTTCAAATTTTATTGCTTTATTAATGAGGTTTTCAGTGCCTTGATTTAGTGCTTTTAAGCTAGGTAACTAAGTGGTTCTTCACCTGTACTCCACCAGCCAGTGTTCTGTGGCTTGTAAATGGCAGAAAAGTTGTATATGATTAATAGAGAAGTGAACACTAGTGTGTCACTCAGCTTTGTATGTATAAGCTGAATAACTTTATAATCACCTGATAGTGAAGTTTATATTAGTGAAGATAGAAAAGTATGTGAAATATTTGGGGATGAGGGGAGAGGTGTTAAGAGACAGGTCTAATGTTCTTGAAAGATTAAAAGCATTATTATTCCTTTGCTAGTCATCCTATCTATTGTCAGACCTCCAGCCTCTGAGAGGTATATGGTAAGAAGTTTTTGTTACAGGGTTTTAATGAGGTTGCTATTACATCTCCTCAGCAACAATGCATGTATCTGTATCAGTTTTCAAGATGGGAAAAATTAACTATGAAGTGGAGAGAAAATTCTCTCAGGGCAGCATGGTGTGTTGGTAAGAAAAGGACAGTCCTCAGCTGTACCCAGCAGATGGCATTTTTCCCCCTTATAACAACTAAATATTTTCAAAGCTATCATCTTTGGCTATTTTCATACTTAAAGCCTTTTCTTCACAAAGTATTAAAAGATTGCACTGTGAGCAAATATTTATTAGTGGATTATAAATTAAATATAATGTGTATATCTCTAATTATAGGATAGAGAAGATTGAAATGAGAAGAGTGAAACAGGATAGTGAATTTGATTATTTTATTTTTTTCCCTCTCAATTCTGCATGTCAAACCCATCATTTCACACAGATGTTTATAAAAGCACTTCACTCTTTTGGTGAATGTTAAAGCATCAAATATCAAATTCTCATTATTTTAGTCTTTTTTTCTCAGGAATACAGAATTCTACTTGAAAGTGGATATTCAGTTGTAGGAGATCTCTGGATTTGTGGACTAGATTAAGACAGATAGTTTCACAGGTGGATTGGATATCTCCTAATGCAGGCTCTGAACTATTATGTCCCCTCCAGAAGAGGAAATTTGCTATGCACATGGTTAACTTTTCTCAATGAATGTATCAGTAACATTCTGACTTCTTAATTTGTAATTAAAATGATCTGAACACAGTTCTGACTCAGGACTTACTGTTGATCATTCTGGTCTCATTCAAGAAGAGAAGTAGAAATTACTCAAGTCTCCTTGAGCAGGATGTTTGTGCTTGGTTTCTGCACAATGCTCACTTTTATAAAAATCTTCACACATTACTTGTGTGTTAAGAAAATTGTATTTCAAACGGTGAATTCTGTATCATGATAAACTAGAATAATGTTTTGGTTTTAGAAGATGCAATGGTATGGCATGCAAATGCTTTCTTCCAGCTAAAATAGGCCATAAATACAGCTTGTTTTAACAGCAGAAGTATTGAATTCAGTTATTTGAATTATGTGTCACCAAAACGAAATGTTCAAAACTGGTCATTTTTCTCTTTTGCTCAGCTTTTTAATAAGATATGATGTTTTTTTCTGCATGGTGATAATTTCTCTGTTGTTTACTTTAGTTTTGCTGTCATATTAAAAATAAGAGGAAGCTATTACACAACTTAATTTTTTTTCATGTATCATATGCCAGTTGTTTCTTTGTAATATTCAGATACATGCAGTATGGAGGAATTTTCCATGTGTCTTCTGAAGATGATATCTAGCCTTTTTCAGAGATTAAGTTAAGATTCTTTGATGTTATTTGGCTGGCAAATTTTGTGGTTTGATAGAACCTCTATGGACAAAAGGCACGCCTATGTCCAGACTGTGGCAAGAGATGGGGACATTGTTTTAGACTTGTAAAACACTTTCATTTGAATGAAAGTATATTGGTATCACATTGAAAGCATGGTATAACCTGTTCCAGTTACTTAAAAACTTACAGCATTGACACGTTTACTGGATAAGCCTGAGGACGAGCTATGAACCCTACTGACTGCAGAAAAAAACTAATATTGAAATTATACAGCACTGTTTGTTCTCCTGCTTTCCCCTGTATTGGCTGAGGGTCATTCATTTCCCAAAGGATTTTATACAGCATTTGGTCCAAATGTATTTGTTGCTGAAAGCTGAGTTATGAAACTGATGACTACTCTAAAATAAAGTTTCATGCAGAAGACCCTTCTTCTTGTATTCTTATTTAAGGAAAACAATAAACTTTTCATTTCTCTTAATTTTCAAATGTCAAGTACAATAATTATGTTCCCTCTTAGCTTTGAGCGATTTAAATCTGAATTAAATGCCTGTTTGCTCTCTGATAATAAATTTTCTCTCCCATAATAACAAAGTGATGTTGAAAGAAACTTCAAAAAAGGAATGATAAAGGTTCCTCTGAAGGAACAATTGAAGCTTGATTTTGCAATATTTGTGTTAATTGTTGTCTGATATTCTTCTACTGCTTCGGGAAAGTGCATATAAAGTTAACTTAGAGTTAATACTTTTTCTGTGCATTTTAAATCAATCGTGGATAAGACTTCTTCCAGTGTAAATGTCAGGTGTGAAAAATTAAAGCAATATTCTGAATTTGAAATTAAATATTTAGACCAAAAAAAAGTGGAATTGCAGGAACTGTCAGTGTAATCCCATTGTCACTAATCTGTGCATATAAAATGTAGCAGAGGAATGTCCAGAAGAAATTTAATTCTTCCACAAAGAGTTGACCTCAGGGGCTGTGTTGGGCCAGATCTGTAGTAGCTGAGTAAACAGAATAACTTCAACCACTCCTAAATTGCACGTTTTTTAAGAAACAAGGTTGTAAAAGAAGATATGAGACGCTCAGCTCTTGGGTTTCCTAGCCGGTATAAAACTTGACAACAGGGGTGTGTTAAGATGTAGGTTTCCTATCATCTGTTACAGTAATATGTGCTCTACCAGTCTGCCCTTTTCTCTCTTCTGTGTCTTCTCATTTCTGCGTTACTGTTCCCAGGTAGATTCAATTTTGTGTTCCTGCTGAAGTTTTATTCATTCTCCTTTACTTCTCTCACCCATATTTGCATGTGAGTCTTCAGGGCTGATTTCCCAGTAAAGGTGATTATTTTTTATTTGCTATCACTACTCCAAAGTGATTAAAGTCCTGGTTAAAATGCATAGAATTTCCATGAAATCGCTGAAATTGTATTCCTGTATGCCAGTTGATAAGTTTTTCTCTTTGATGGTCTGAAGATGTAGCTGGTATATAGGAAAAGGCAATTGCTCATGTTATTTTGTTATGCTTATCATAGATATATTAAAAAATAGACAAATTTCTAGACATCAGTCTTTCTTCATACTTGAGATTAACTTGCATGCTCCATCCTTGTTTTTCCTGCCTGTATTGCTTTGTCTAAGAAAACATACTACTTTTTCTTAGAGACTTTGTCCTACCTTAAATCAGACCTGAATTAAGTTCACTTTTTTTTTCTGTAATACTAGCAGTTAATTGCAGTTAGCTATATTACTTTAAAAGGCTTATTATCCATGCAGGTACCTTATAAAACCACCATGAGGATTTTCTGCTTGGAAAACCAAAATATATTGAACCATGTTGCACTAATTTTTTTCAGCAAGCTTTTTTTAGCAAGGGTACTTTATAGTCCAAGAAGACATGCAGAATTGCTTGGAGTAAAAAATTATGTCTCGGAGGCATACTGCAAAATGGAAAAACACCCCTGCTTTACTGTACATTCATTAATTAATAACTTAATAATTTACATTACATAAATCTTCTCAGAATGAGGTGAAAGAAGAGACAAAGCAGGTCATCCTGATACCAGTTAAATCAGTGGTTATCAACCAGGGTCTGGAAGTAACCAATTTTTTGTCGTGTGCTGTTTGCATTTAATCATAATTGCTCTTTCACTTGTGCCCTACATAATAAAAATTAATCATTCAGTATAGTAAATGAAAAGATGCTCTCTTTCTGTAATAATACTACAGAAATTTTAATAAAGAATTCAATTATTTTTTTCCTACTGTTTATAGAAAAGATATGTTTCTGCAAGTTGCTTATCACACAGACTTCAGCTTATTTGAGTTTTTAGAGAGTGTGTCACAAAATGGATTAATAATTTTAAATAAAGTCTGAAAAGCTGGCATTGGAAAAGAAGAATACTGGTAGCATATGAAGAGCTTGCAAAATGGTTGTATTGGACAAAAAAAATTTCTAGAAGCAGCTCTATAAGATGGTGATGCTTCCTGGTCCTCTTCCTTACACAGGGAAGTGGGTCTGGCTGTGTGGGACTTCTTGGTGTGTGAACTCAGATGTGGCCGTGTGCCAAGTGCTTGGGAAGGAGGGAGCCTGGCTAGTGCCCTGTGTGGTTTTAGTAGCTGCCTCAGGTTTAAACTGGAGTGGAGATCATGGCTGATCAGAGAAACTGGAACAGTAGTTGTAAACCATGGAGCTGTTGATGTGAAGCAAATGCTGTGTGTGGAGCAGAGGAATCTCAGAAGGTTTTCTTTGTTCCTAATCCTGTCTGCCTTCCATTTCTTAGCACTGTCCAAGCTGCCATCATCCCAGTGCATTCCTACTCCCCTCCTGGTGGCTCTGATAGAAGTATGCTTCCCCTCTAAATATGGGAGTTGGGATAAAAGGTCAGAGAAAGGAGAAGGTGGGGGGGGAATGTATTGAAGGGACACAGCCGTCTTAAAGTCTATAGAAAACAAAACCAAGGGGCAGCTGAACATTAAAGTGAAAAATAAGGGAAAGACAGAGAAATGGATAAAGGGGTTACTGGAGGAGATGTGGCACTTCTGAAGTGGAGCAGAGCACCCTCATACAGAGCAGTGATTTCCCTTATAGAGAAAGGAGCCTTATGGATCGGGATGCAGATTTTTTTTCTTCTTCTTTTTTAAATTTTTTTTTATTTTTTATTTTTTGAGCAGAGTAACACACCAGAAACACAGGGCAGCTTTCCTTTAAATGCTGTCTAGATTACACATGCAATAATGAGTATTACAGTGTTGTTAGTTGATATTACAAGGTAATATCCTTTATTTTGTCACACCTAGAAAAGCTGCATTTCTTAATACTTCAGAATGTGGATTACTCCATTTATGTCTATTACTACTGAAGAATTTCTGTAAAAGAAATTTAATTTACAAGTTTGTGTATGATTATGCTGAGGAATTTAATTTTATAGTTGCCAGAGGAACTAAATCTTGCACCATCCGTAAAGGTTTCAGTAATGAGAGTGAAGCATTCAGTAGAGTTCATGAAGTCTCTGACAGCCTTGCTACCTCATTTTGGGTGGTAGGTTTGTTTGCAGCAGATGGCTGTTCAGGCATTCTGCTGGTGGCACTTGGGTCTGGATAGAGTGGCAGCTGGGTGCATATCCTATATTCCAAACAAACAATTCGTTGTTCATTACAGGCTTCACCTTGGGATTGCAATCTGCGTAGTCCCCCATGAACCCATACCTAAATGGTTTGTAGACTGTAATTCAATCATTTTTCTGGTTGTGCATGATTAATTAATTAAGTATTTATTTTGAATAAATGATGAAAGTGGTGTGGAGAAACAGGAAGAAAAAGAAATCAGTTGGAGTGGTCTGGCTGTGTGCATACATATGGCTAAGGGGGCTCTTTCATGATGCCTTCCTATGGAGAATCTTTAATAAGAAGATGGGAATTTTCATACTGATTGTGTCTCTGGTCAATGTAGACAGGTGAATTTCATATTCTCTGTTTTATTTTAAGGGGAAATTTTTAGTCTTCTAGATATTTTTATTATGCACATGCATGTCCAGTCCCTGTTTCTCTTGCACACCAGAGCAGTGTCTATGAGCTCCAGTTTAATTATGTTTTGTGATTAAATATTTACCATATTTGAATTCTCACTCAATTGGCATAATTTAATGCCTCCTTGTTCTTTTGTTACAAGAAATTAAATACAGATCACCTGATCAGTCTTTGGTTCGCCCTGCATTGTGAAAAGGATAATGTTACCAACTGCTTTACTCAGGGTACCAGTGAAGTTTTGCCACCACTGGTGTGGCATGCAGGGCACTGGGAAAACCAGAAAACTGTTGGAGCATCTGTGCTGTCAAATGAAGGGCAGAACGGGGGAAATTATAGCCAAATGAGTTCACCCCATCACAACTTCCCTGCCAGTTCTTTGTCATGATTTTTCAGTAGTAACAACCTGTTAAAATTTCCAGCTCTGCTCTTATGATTTAGAATAATTGTGCAGGACAAAAGTCTGGGGGTTGGGTTTTTTTTGGTTTTGGTTTTGTTTTTTAATTGATTGTATTTTTATGGGATGTTTTGGTTGTTGTTTTGGTTTGGTTTTTTTTTAATTAGACCAAGAACAAAGGAATGACAAAACTTCATGTGGAAAGAAAATTCAGTGAGCTTTGAAGCCAACCCTTTAAATGTTAGAAAATAACAGTTCTAGTTGACAGCTCATTCACATTATGATACATTCCTTAATTAAATGGTGTAAGTACCTTTCCCTCATTCATACACAAAAGAGCATGTATCTTTCACTTCAGAGGAAAATAATGCTGAGGTGGTATGAGTGATTCTAAATACAACATCAGCTTCCTTTCAAAGTGATGAACTTTGTAATCTAGCTAAAGTTGCCAGCCATTGCTTCATAACTTGCTTCATCAGCAGACTTTCTCTGTTCATGACTTTTTCTGATTACTAATAAATATATTAAACAGTCTGTTACATAAATTGAGTAGTCACTTGGCCTTTGCGAAGATGCAAACTGACCATTTATTCTGCCTGTCCAATCTCTTAAGCAGGATTTGGTCCATAACAGTAAGAAGTATCTTCCATATAAAAGTACTTACTGCCTAGTTTAATGGTTTTTTAAAAATAAATTGCTGTGGAAGAAGACAGTAACAGACACCTTTTGGCAGTCTGAATCGATTATGTCAGCGTGCTGCCTCTCCCGTCCCTCACCACTTTTCAAGCACTCTTTCATTAAAATGATCAAAAGAGAGGCAGATGCAGCCACAGTGTGAGTGCAGGGGATGTGTAACCTCCTAAGTTGCACTGCCATGCATGGCCAAGGTAGGTGTGCTGAACAATGCTGTGCCAAAGGGTAGGGCTCTGGGAAGATTGCAGAAATTACCCTATTGCTGTGTGTAAGAATTCAGACCCTCCATATTAAGAAATGTCAGAAATCTTGAGTATGTTGCATCAGGATTTGGTGATTTATTTCATCTTAATTATCAATATAACCCCAGAGCTTTTCTTTTAGTACCTCTGTTTCTGCAGGGATTTTGTTTTGGTGACTAAAAAAAACCCATGTTCCTGACTAGATGCCTTTGTCTTTTCAGTGGGTACAAACAAATCCACTACCTTTTCAAGTCTCCCTATCTTTCTTGGTTGTTTCCTGTATTGCCACCTGATCAAGTGAAACTACTGAACAATTTTTTTACCAGTTTTCTACTTGGATATGCTTGAGATTTTTTTCCCATTATCTCATTTATTTCTTCTATATCTTACATTTTGTTAGAAATCTGTTTTTAAGTAACTCTTGAAACACTGAAATGTCTTTGTTTTGACTTCAAAATATCTGTAATGAGACTTCGTATTTTATTGAAGTCTCGTGATATAAAGCTCCGCATTGTGGTATCAATTCTTCGCTCATTCTGTTAGTTGAATTTGCCGTATTGTGGTGTCTGTTACATTTTAAAAGATGGCCAAGGTGAAAGGACCCTATGGAGTCATAGACTAGAATGTGGATTTATGGTGTTCCAGTGAGGCCACTGCAGAGCTCTGCGAGTGCTCTTGCTTTGTGATACATGGATAAATCTGGGCAGAGTTGCATCACAGCCAATGTCAGGCAGATCTTACAGCAAATTGGGAATAGTTCCTAACTCCTGTCCTGTATTTCAGTGAGATGAAAGGGATGATATTCAGAAAGAAAAATTAATGTTTACTATCAGAAATAGATTCTAATAGTGAAATCTCTTGAACTACGTAATAACCTCCCAAAGGAAAAGGCAAGCAGCTTCATTTTCCAGATAATTTATGGCCAGCCTGGCCAAATTGCTCATTATACTACAGGGAGTAATATTCCACTGGTGGAGGAATGGGCATGATTATTTAATAGGTACTTTTTGTTTCTACTTAGTTTTCCTTTCTATTTTTTATGGATAGGTTATATGGAAATGTAGTCAAAATGCTTCAGGTTGTTATTTGCCTGTAAAGAGAAGCCAAACAGGCTTTGGACAAACATTAAAATATTATCAGCGCTAGACATAAATGCAGCAAACAAAAAGAAGTTTGGAAACCTCTGATATTGTGGTTTTATTTATCAGGTGCACGAACATGCCTTGAAAAAATCTCCCTGTCTCTAGGAAAGTGTTTGTGTACAAACACTCCCAACCCCCCCAGAAAAACCCCACTACAGCCAAACACTTTTTCAGAAACTGATGCAAATTAAATCCTACTAATGCAAAGTAAACCTTCATATTGGTGAGTTTATTCTTTTTGATGATCTAGAATCACTTGCAGACCATTACCTCAGATATGAGGTCACTTCAGTTTGCAGTTTCAAGCTCTCTAAATGTAATTTTTATTTCATTTGGTATATAACAGTGGTGACATTGTTCAGTGGAAGTGTGTCTTTCAGGGATCAGTTACTGCTAGGATTCCCATTATCAATAGTCAGTGACAGATAGTGATTTACTGTAGGGAGTGAGGTAGTTCAGTGAAGCCTTTCAAGTACCACACATAAAAGCTCGAAGGGCAATTAGCACATAACATGGATATTGTTGCCTGAGTTGCATGTGCTTGGAAGCACCATGCTTATTAATAGGACACATGGCACACGCTATTGTAGTACTGTTGTGGGAGGGCTGAGGGTGTTAAATTCCAGTCTGTAGTTTGTGCTACCCACTGCGTTTTTCCCTGGGAATATTGTTTAGAATACACTTTTATGTTAATTGCAGTCACCATTAACTTGGCTTGGACTATTCTGCAAATTCAGAATTCATGGACTGAAAGAGGTTTACTTACATTTCTGGGGAGTTGTTAATTGTAGAGATGAATTTAGCATTATAAAACTCTTTACAGTCTCTTTTTTTTTTTGCACTTTAATCTATTCCTTCCCAACCTTTTTTGCCTCGTGTTCTAAACCAGGGTTTTTTGCATTGTTACTATGTAACCAGCAGTGCATAATATCTCTTTTAGTTCCCTCATAACTTTTTCCAGTTTGTGCTCTAATTTGAGGAAGAATGTCCTAAATCAGATATACAGTCTATTTACCTACTCCTTACATGATGATTGTACTAGAATAGCTTATATTTGTCCACAAAAAAAATGTTTTCTTGCTTGACTGATGAGTAAAAATTTCTCTTAGAATATTCTCGTAACCCAAACAGGTGCTTTGATAAATGCATTGTGAAAAGCAGGAGACAGCTCTTCTGTCTCGCCTGTGAAGCCCGTGTTGCCATTGTCCTTGTTCTTCATGCACTGCTTCTAGGAACTGTCAAGTTCTTGACTCTCTATACTTCTGGAACAAGATGAAATGCAGGTTGTTTGCAGACCATATATGCATGCCAGTTTAAATTTACAAGCACTGTTATTAGCCTTTTCCAGAACTTGTATTGGATCCTTTTATATATTTTAAAATATTTTGTAATACCTAGTGTATTTTCACTATGTTACTCTTACAGTAGTCAGTGAATTAAATTAATGAAATGATCAATGATCTTGAAAAAAATTAAATATAGGAAGTTAATTCTTTTGACCCTAACATAATCTATGTTACTGTTTATGCTTTTCTTATTTTCTTCTTGTTTTTATATTCCTAGAAAATACATAATTAGAGTTTTAAAGCAATAGGAAATGATTATCATAAGCAAGAAGCAAAATATAATTGGAATATCACTGTTGTAGAATTCAAGTGATTCTTTAAGAAACTACTTAGGAAGCTGCATCTCTTCCTATGGATATTGCAGCAGAGTGCAGTTTTCCCTCCCAGTTTAAGTGATCACAGGATAAAGGCAGAATATTTATTATGTTTGTAAAAGGACATCAGCTTCATCACACGAATATGGTGTCCTTTCTGCTGTGTCATAGTGCTTTATTTGTGCTCTGGTCATCATGTACAATAATGACATAGTGGAATAATTTCTTTGCATAATTGAATACAAAATGTATAACATTATGTATTCAAGTCACCTTTATCATCAAAGCTACCTATGAAGAACATTTAAGCAGTGTTTGAAAATAGAGTTATTTAGTTTACAGAGGTGTTACTTCTGTTGCCAGGGCTGTTGTTCATCTGTCTTCAGGACTTCTAACAGTCATTTCTGCCTGAAATGTGCAAATGCATCCAGAGTGATTTTCAGAGACAGTTAAAAGCACACACAGAGCATATCAGTAGTAGTCTTTATATATGCTCATCACACAAAAGATACATTTTAAAATTAAACATAAAAACATTCATAACTAATATTGATCCCCATTATATAGCTATTTTAAATATGGGAGTTTAGACTGTGAGTGTGGTCACAGAGATTTTCCTAAAATTTTATTCTGACTCCCCAGTTTATATTCAAAACAGGGTGCATTGCATTTTTGGCCTTAATCAACCACTGAGTGTACACAGAGGTGTTCTTAGCAATAAAGATGCAGATGTGCAGAAAGGTCAGTAGACCCACTGAGTGCCAGGGTATTTTTTTTCTTTCCATTTTGCTTCACAACTATTCCAGTCTTGGGACACATCTTCTCAGGATTGAAATCTTTTCACTACCAACATCTGTGAAGAGTGTAAATCTGCCCACAGCATATAAAGGATGAAATTGTTACCAGTTCCCAGCGCCAGTGTAGCTGCTTTTTGCTGCTTCTGACTGTAAAGTGAAAGTAATCTGTGTATCTTAATCCCTTCATCTCATCATCTCATCAGTGGAATTCCTCTTTAATTGTTTCTAACAGGGCAAGATCCCTCCAGGCAGACACCAAGGATGTTTCAGGTGTCAATCCACTGTTCATATAAACCAGAAAAAAACCTGTCTGATCTGGAGTTCTTTCGGATAAGAGAACAGACCACAGCAGAAGCTGTCCCTGATCCTTTGCAGAGAGCAGTCAATTCCATCCATGTTGTCATTAAAAGTAGAGACAGACATGCACAGCATCAAGATGAGTTTTGGAAGTTTCTGCAGTTCTGCACGCCCTCAAATACCTTTGTAATTACAAAATACAACAGTGAAGTTTTATTATATCCAGCAAAGCTTTGGTGGCAGGCTATAGCACTTACCAAACTCCTAAAAACAAACACAAGCTTATCTAGGATCAAACTTATCTAGAGTCAGGTGCTCTGGTAGTTGCAGGAGCTGGTGAAACAGGCAACCATCAAGAATAAAACCAGAAATAAAGTATTAAACTACTTGACTTATGTGGAGCAATGAACTACTCTTCAAACATAATGTACGTCGAGTTAAATTTTAGGATTGCCTAACAAAATACTGCAAGAC
Source organism: Aleadryas rufinucha (assembly GCA_013397815.1). Classification (NCBI taxonomy): domain Eukaryota; kingdom Metazoa; phylum Chordata; class Aves; order Passeriformes; genus Aleadryas; species Aleadryas rufinucha. The sequence continues at coordinate 170,034 of VZTH01003637.1, forward strand.
ATTATTTGATAAATTGTCATCAGTTCTGGAATTTTGTGAGTGCTTTTGTTGAAATGTAAGGAAGAAGCTGTTTCATAGGGGTAGTGAGTAACTGAAGCATTGCTGTAGGCAGCTCTGTGCCCACCACTGCCTGTTGCAGGGCAGCTTTCTTCCTGAGAAACCAGACACCTCAAGCCATATGTCTGTTCATTGGTCATCATTTTCCTTCTACACATTCCACCTTTCCAGTGCCAGTTACCTCTTTTCAGCCCTTCTACTGCACTGCACACACTGCATTTTTCACTCCATACTCCCTGCTTTCCAAGACTATCTGACCTCTGTGCTGTTGGCTAGAGCTGCAAGTCTGTCTGTGTCCCTGCACGATATGTCGCCAGTCTTGCACCCACCAGAGCAAGCGCAGGAGCTGCTGCCTCGCACAGGAGCAAATTACTGCGTTCAGCTAATCTGCAGTAACTTGCTCCTGTGAGAGGTAGCGGCTCCTGGCTCCTCCCTGCACCTTTATTTCTCTGCATGTTCCTTTCTGGAAACATCCTTCCATAATCTGCACAGCAGCACTAGGATCCAGGGAGCCTAGAGGGAAACTCACAACTGGTTTGTGTACGAACCACTCAGAAGTTAATGTGTTCATCTCTAGTTTGGGTGGCCCTGTTGGATAACCTGAGTGGATTTTCAAGGCAGCTTTTGAGTCTGAAGGGGTGGGCATTTGCGGTACAGATCAAGCTGTAGTGGTGTCCTCAGGGTACACCTCCCAAGAAGATACGGAGGAACTATTTGACACCTGCTTTTCTGCCTTCATAAAATACTACTTAATGGCTGGAGCATTGCTGGGTTGGTGAGCAGTGCCTGAATTTTTGTCAGTATTACCTTGAAATTGCGGAATGGTTTGGGTTGGAAGGGACCTTAAAGATCATCAAGTTCCAAACCCCCTGCCGTAGGCAGGGACACCTTGCACTAGACCAGGTGGCTCAAAACCCTATCCAGCCTAGTCTTGAACACTTCCAGGGATGGGGCATCCACAGCTTCTCTGAGCAACCTGTTCCAGTCTTACCACCCTCACAGGAAAGAATTTCTTCCTAATACCTAATCTAAACCTGCCTTGCTGCAGTTTAAAGCCATTCCTCCATGTCCTATTACTACAGGCCCTTATGAAAAGTTCCTCTCCAGCTCTGTTATAGCCCCCCCCCCCCCTTAAGTACTGAAAGGGTAATTCACCTTCATCTTAACATGTATTAGTAAGTTAGCAGGAACAGACTGTGTGTGGAGAAGAGGAAATGATCAGGCTCCTTCGAAATGTGCTGCCCTCATGAAGTCCATAGCCAAGGGTCACTCTGCTTCCCATGGCCAAAGGTGATAGGAAGGAGGCAATGGTACTGGGAATGTCCCAGCCCCCACACAAGGTCAGCTATGCTCAGGGAGGATGAACTCTGTGGTAAATCAGTTTCTAATTCATTCTCTAATCCTTTGGTCTTCTCCAGCCCAGAGCTCTACTGCAGTGCTTTCCAACCCAGAGGGCTGCTTTTTCACTCCTTTATACCTTTCTCATCCCTTGTGTTCTACATCCCCTGCCATCCCACAGTGCCTTACTCCAAGTTTCCTCTTACCCAAGTTCTTAGTCCTGTCCTGTGTTTATTTGTATTAACCATCATCATGTCACTGTTGCCACCACGCTTTTTGGATCACCTGGCCTGACAATGCCTACTCCTATGGTCAACTTCCCCCACAAACAGCAGTGCCTGGCTCTTGCAGCTTGGATTTTGAAAACGTTGTGTACTTTTATATCCCAGAAAAGACCAAATCTAGGGAAATTTAGTGATAACTATGTATCTATAACTATCTATCCAACATTTTCTTGGTACTGGAAGGGTCTTTAAGACCTTGGTATTGTCAAAACTCTGAAATGGTTTGTCCTGACACTTTTTGGATTTTTAAGTAGTTTGCATTGAAATATAACTGTGCAGCCCTTACGTGCACGTTGGGCTAGAGGTCTGCTCACTTGGGTGTATAGGAGAGGAGAGCATGGAGTCATGTTACATATGGACAGCATGTCCTAAAGAACTGCTCTTTCTTGGAGTCATGTTTCTTTCCTTCGATGTACAGAAAATAATTGGAATTATATTAATAATGTATTGAATGGAAGAGACTACAAATAAAATACATAACAGTCTGTAAGCTAGGCAACTTTATATATTACTACATATTCTTAAATTAAAAAAATAATTTGTTTAAGTGCCATTAAGCATTAGTATTTTTGATGATTGTTTCTCGTAATTTTAAGGTAATTATTTGAAGTGAAATTCAAAGGTGATAATTGTGCTGTGAAACTGTCGTCACTGTTTCATAGCCTGGTATCGATTTTGGCCAATTACAAGTGATGTCCAGTTTTTATCAGGGTTTGGTGTTGAGTGTTTTAAGAGCAGAACTGTGCAATTGTTAAACTAAGTGAGAAATAGAAGACTGACATTTAAAAGAAAACATTGGCATGTAAGTTCTTATAACCAAACCTGCTTTCCATTGGCAAGTCTTTAAAGGCAAAGGGTAATTAGCTGAGAGTATTAGGAGAGAATATCTGTATCAATTTAGACACATTCAAGTTTATGGTATAAAGTTAATTTTAGGTACTTAAAAGTACATCCTGGTATTGTGGTACAGAACTCCAAAACCAGCTATGTATAGTTTGAACTTTCTGACTAGAGAGAGCTACATCTAAGTGGTCATTTAGAGGTCAGTTGTGCTGAGTTTCTGTGGGTGAGATGGAATTTGGCACATACTCCTCTGTCTCGCCCCTCTCTTCAATGGCACGTGGCTTTTTGGTACTGCCACTGGTGGCTGCTGAGGAGATGGTAACAGTCTTGCAGTAGCTTGGCTTATTCAGAGCCTCAGTGGTGACTCTTGTCACAGCCTGCTTACCTCTCCAGGCTCTTCTGTGTGAGCTCAGTCTCTGAAATACAGAGATTATGTTCATAAGAAAGACCTGGAGTGAAAGAGTTTGGACTAGTGATGAGATTGGGTATTTTTTTAATTGCTCAGACCATTTAGGGGCATAAACCCTGGGTATTTCAGAACATTAAATTATGATCATGTTAGGGTACTCATTTTAATCTTCTTGAGTTCTTAAATGGAAACTGACTACATGTTGGTGATACAATTTTGAACTACAGAACTCAAGAGGAATGTGAAAACTAGAGAAATATAAAATACAACCTCCTATTTAACGAAAGGAGAGCTACAAATAACTTTGTTCCCTAAACATTTTCCTAACATTGCATTAACATTGCTTTTGGAAGTGCCATGTGAATACAAATAAAAAGGTGTAAGTAAAATACTTTTTGGCAGAAGCAGTGAAAGATGAATAAATAGTAATCAGCTTGTACTGTGTCAATATCAATCTTATTAAGGAAGCCAAGTCTTGCAGTGCATTTGGAGCGTACATCAGTGATAGCAACTTCAACTGTGTAGACAACTGGCAGTCTTCTGGAAAGACAGTCTTAAGGTTCCCTGGATGTTTGTTATTTCTAACTAAAGCAATCCTAAAGACTTAGATTTGTAATGGTCCTACATTTTTATCCGTGGTAAAGAAAATGTAAAGAATAACCACATGGGAATAATCACACAGAATGTCTTCTCCTTTTTAAGGTCCCTTACTAGAAATACAGCTAGTGGATTATTTTGTTTTTCTTTTCTGTCTTAAAATAATTATGTGCAGTTCTTTCAAAGAACACTTTGTTGCTTTAAGGTGCCTCTCTCTGAAATATGATGACCTACCTTGAATCCTTTTTGCATTCTCTTTAAACCTTCTTTGGTAATTACTTCCCATATGTTTCTTTCTATTTAGAAAACTGTTAAATATTTTCTGATTTTGCTGTATAGTTCTAGGAGAAAGTTTGATCAATATGCTGGATTTTCCAGTTCCAGACACCTGAGTTCTGAATAAATTTGACTTACTGTGACTGAAAATGAGCTCAATATGCTTATCCTGACTTACATACACTGCTGAACCATTGCAAAACAGTGCAAGTCTTCCTGATGGAGTCTGGCACACTGATAGGGAAAGGGAAGAATCCATTGCCTGTCTGTACTGTGGCTGATGTGGTCTGATCCTTAATGTTCTTTCCTTCCTTTGGGTGTTTCTGTCATTGCACTGGAAATTTTTACATACCATATCTAATTACGGAAGGGTTTTTGAAGAGTGATAGTTCAACACCTCTTCTTACTTAACTGTTTTATATGTGTGAATGTTTTGACTTTGTAATTTTGCTGAGTTCCACCAATTCCCACTGTTCGTGAACCAGTTTAAACTCATATATTTCATATTGTTGTCAGAACTGGGAATAATCAAGATCATACTAAGATGCATGTGTTCTGTGGGGTCAAAATTATTTACTGCCTTCTGAGTTTCTGTTTTCTTTTGTTTAAGAAAACAGGCCTGGCAGTGGTGAGAAATGAGCTGAAAATGACAGGTGGCTTAGTTATAAAAAAAAATATTTAACTCAGTATAAATTATAAGTGTGTATATATATATATTTTTATATGCTTAATAATGTAAGAAAAAGACACCTCAGTGTCATTGCTTAAGCTGAATGATGCCTACATTTGTATTTATTTCTGGCTGTTTAATTTAATTCATATGTGAGGCCTTATTGCTAAAGGGAATCGGATTGAAAGAAAATTGGAAGAAAATATAGAATAGCAAACACTTAATGAAAACTTGGAGCTACTGAAGAGTATGATGGGTTTTAAGTGTCCCTTTTAATCAAAACAGAAACTCTTTCCAGGGTTTGTCATCAAAAAAGGTCTCATTATTGAGAAGAACCTGTATTTCAGTGCAATGCTTATGAGGCAATAAACTGAAGGGGATGATTGCTAGGCCTTTGCTTAGCAAGAGGAACATTGTAGTTATCCAGTCAGAACAGCACAGTGCTCTCCTGCCCTTTTTGCTGGCCAGTGATGTTCTTGTCAGCCTGTTCATAACAGCAGTGCCCTAATGTTCCTCTGGAATTTGGAGTTTGTGTACTGATAGCATTGACTTGCACAGTATCTGCAGAAATCAAACTCTTTTCCAGAAGTATGAGCAGTCATTTGAGACAACTTTACCCACTGTCCCTCTGGATCTCAGTGGTGTATGCGACAGCTTTATTAAGACTTGAAGAGAACAGCAAGCACAAGCTGCAGCTGAGGCTCTTTTTATTTAGCAAACCATTAGACAATATTACAGAGATTCTCTGTTATTTCTCTACTTGTAGTGATGTCATTTTTGTATTACTGTGCATACTTTTATGTGCCCTAATCTGTTTTAACTCTTGGGCTTGCTGTTCTCAATGTGTGTGTTTACTATTATTTTCTCTTGCTGTCTCTTTGTCTTTATTGGTCTCTAACAAATAGAAAAGGCACATACCTGCCATTCTTCCACGTTACTGAGTGACATCCATCACAAAGAAGCCTGTGAAATGGTTTTGTTGAAGACCTGCTTGCAACATAAACGCGAATTACTGGTGTGCATCCATCTTTAATGCACGTCTTTCCTTTTTTATAGTAATTCAAACAGAATTGTGTAATCAGATTTGCAAGGGTAGCTCTTGCTGTTGTGGTGAAGATTGTTACCCTGCTAGGGTTTGGTAACAGTTACTGCAGATGCAGAAAAAACTTATGGATGTAAAGTGATATCTTAAAAGATTTTTTTCATTTGTTTTAGGCTACTCACCCAGAATGTTGGTCTTCTTTATGTTGGAAACTTTGACAGACCTTTTGCACAAATTAAGGTACGATTAATAAACTGTGGGGGAGGGGGCTTTTTCAATTATTTTGCTTCTGTATGATTTACAGAACTTCAAGTTATCAATATGGCTTCAGGAAAAACAGTGGGAAATAGTGCTGCTTTGGTTATGTTTACCATGATCTGGGTTTGCTTTTGGTTTAATCTGTGCACTTAATTTGTCGAAGAAGTTTAGTTTTTCCAATCATCTTTTGATTAATTTTGACTCTAGTTTAATTACCAGAAGGTTTTCTTGTCAGAGACATTTCAAAGCAAAGCCACTTTTGAAGCCCTGTAGTTTTTTAAGTGATCCTTAACAGGGAAGACACTGCAGTAAAAAGCACAGATTGTTTTCCCAGTATTATTAGATTTATTATGAAAGACTCATACAATTGCTGGAAAATAACTTGTCTTTTATTACTTATTGTTTCTTTTTCTTCAGTGGAACTGTAACAGTTTCATGTTTCTAATTGCCAGTTGCTAATTAGTTATTGTCTTGTCACTTGTAAACAAAAATGTTTTACAAGAATATATGGACTGATTCTGATGAGTGTCATTGGTATTTTCATTAGAACAGAGAGAGGGAGGCATTAGCATGTCAGCCATTACACTGCAATGTGGAAATGTGGTTATCTGTGTTAGAATGCTGAAGTGTTCCCATGTCCTAGATGATACCTGTAATTTTTACATATTCTGCACTCTTGGCTTCATTGTTCCCTTCATCTGAAGCATGTGCTTGTGATTCAGAATTTTAAAAGCCTTGTTTTTGTTTTACATCAAAATGAAACTTAATTTCTCAAACTCAGATGTGTTCCTTTGCCATCCCTAATTATGTTACTAAACAGTATTCCCAACTGCATCTAGCAAATATTTTTTGTAACTTAAACCTTGGTACTGTATTAAAATTACTTTGAAATAAGAAATGTGTGTTTTTCATCTTCCTATTTCCCTTTCTCTCATCTCCCCAGTTCCTACACGTGTATTATTCAGTTTGGCTAATAACCAAACAATTAAAATGTTACTTGCATGAAACATCTTGCCAGAAGTTTCTTCAAAAATAACCTTGTATACTTTTGCTGATAACTCTTCAGACCAGTGCTTCTTTAAAAGCTTTATAGAAGTTATTTAACTGTTCTAAAGGAGGCTCTGTTTCTACCTGCTCCATCCACATATAAGAATAATAAGTAGCAAAATGGGAGGTTTTCTACATGGCTGGGAAGAGTTGAAGTCCACTGGGTGGAAGTGAGAGAGAAGAGATGAATACCCCACTTGTTTTCAGCCACTTGCAGTCAGCAGTGGTACCCCTCCTAATACTTGGGGCCAGGGAGAGGCCCTTCTGCTCACAGGCCAGTTGCACAGAGATGCTGTACAGGATCCAACTGCAGGACTGAGTGGCAGATCACTAGCAAATACTTAGGGAAAGAGGGCACTGACAGAATAAATACAAAGCATGCAGACAGCTTCCTGCAATTTGCATGCAGGGCCTTCTCTACTGGAAATGCTATCTGCATCCCGTTGCTTGATAGACTCAGTTGCATTTCCCTCCCTCTCACTAAATTTTTCACTAAATTTTCAACATACAAAGCCATACTATCATTGTGAGTTAAGGTATTATTTTATTTCTTTTAAATCTATTGCCAAATTATTCTTTTGGTTCAACCTAGGCCTTATGTCAAAAGAAATGGTGAGCAGTCATTCTCTATTCCTGATTTTTATCTTCCCCTCCACGTCACCCCATCTTGCATGTTCCAAACCACAGAAACTTAATCTATTTAATTGCTTCTGGAATCCAACTGGTATCTCCAGTCAATACACTTTTTTTTTGTTCTACATACAAGGATGTTCTACATACATAAGGATGTATTTCTATTGTTGCCTTTTTTAGGGTAGGGGATGGCATAGTGTTGAAGATATGGGCACAATAGTGTTTTCTTTTGTGTCTGCAGTTCTTTATATGTGGTACAGTGCTTGGTAAATACCTGACATGCAGTTAATTTGAGTAAGTTAATACTAGACTTTCTGGTAATATATCAGTGGTGTAGTCTAATCCTAAATGTTGCCACAGAATAGGTAAAGTGGATAATCAAAATAAATTTCAGTTGCTGCCTTCGAAAAACAAAGCCTATTTTCCACTTAATTACTGTAAATTACATTGATATGTTTGAATAAGCTAATTCCACAAGCTGTACTCTATAAAATATAACTTATTTTTGGAGTTATAGGCATATATATGGGTGTATGTTTGCACACTGTTGCTTTGCTTTGCTTTTCTTCTGTTGTCAAAGGCAATGCTGAAGTGGTGAGCTGATTGGTGTGGCTTGTTATTACCTTCAACTGGGAAACGGCATGTAGTTAACACAGACTAAAAGCTTTTGAAATTGAGGCTCCTCTCTGATTGCTTGAGATTCTAGAGGGATGCTTGCTGCATGGGAGCAGGAGGAACTGGTATAGAGTGATGGGGTCACAACTGCATAGAGATCTTCCACACCAAAAAAAGGAAGTAATAATTCACATTGAGTTTGTCCTGCAAAAATGATTTTGTGTACTCTGGAGATATACAATGGTCTTTCATAACTGTTGACACAGGTTTCTTTCATTCTTCCCCCAGCACTTCTTCAGGTGTTTAATATGCTTTTGCTAATGATCCCATCAGTTGAAAGACCAGTGAGCTACATATGGTCTTGGAATATATATAAGGCAGAGTCTTTATAACCTTTTAGTTTAAATATGCACTGTGTGATAGATTTTACACACTGTGTGATAGATTGGTCTCTCTCGTTATATAAATTACCCACTCATGTTCATTTGCAAACATCCCAAGTATTACGTATTCCATTAAGATGTAGCATTTTTTGCCAAATGTATGCATTAAGGAATGCCCCAAACCACTACAGTCCTCTGCCAGTGTAGATTTATTACTCAAAGTGGACCATTATTAGACAGCAGTACTTCCAGTGCATTTTAGTGCACTTTCAGTTGGACAAGTAGGAATGTTACCAGGTCTTTGAAATATTCATAGTAAACATATAAACTGCCATGCTATTACTCATAAATTCATGTTTCAATTTATGTGCATTTACAAAACTGCAAAAAGAAAAACTCTTTATCAAAGTATCCCTTCCCAAAAGCAAACAAGTTTGATTTTCCAAAACTGTGCAGGAAGTAATTGCACCAATGTCTTCGATGATGAAAAACTGTAGATGCAAATTCTGGGAAAAGAGTTTGAAATACTTATGTCTCTTCTAGGATGATTTTTCTATGTCTTTCTTTCTTACATCAATAATTCATGAATATATATTGATATTTATAATGTTTCTGAGACATAGCTGAACTGATAAGATTAACTAAAATTACTTGATCTTCCTCCTTAACTTGCTTTCAGTGGTTGTGCTTGATAGGTATTTGATATCTGTACTTCATTATGCAAGAGAAATGTGAATCGTTCACTGCTGAAGCTTTTGAATCCTGCATCTGGTAGCAGATGGATAGAAGAAATGGGAAAAAAGAGTTTTCCTGGCTAGAGGGATCTGCCAGGAACTTAACTTTTCTAATAATGTGTTAGTTCATAGGTATTGCAACATTTTGTATGTTGCTACTTTAAACAGAGTTTATGATAGAACTTTTAAGTTTTTGTCCAGTGTTTGTGATTGCTCTTGTTCTAGGGTAATATTTAGTGAGTTTCAGTAAGTTCAGTGACTTCTGTAAATGATGGATGTTTCAGTTAGCTTCTGAGACTCTTAATTAATTATTTGAAAATTCTGCTGTGGTAATGGTTTCTCATTTTTTTTCTAGGGGATTGTTCTTAAAGGTTATATTGAACGAATCAATTTAATAGAGGGTAGTTACTTTTAAGAATTTAATTTTGTTTCTAAATAAAATTATTCTAAATTATTAATTCAAGTGTCCATTCAAAGGTATTGTAGAACAGTTTCACAATAAATGTTTGCTTTTAGTATCTTTTCCCATTTAAGCTATGTTAGTAGTAATAATAGTAGTAGTTACTGTCATACATTGCTGCTTTCTTTCAATGAACTCTGGAGCAATGCAATGATTTGCAGCTTTCTTTGGATCTTAAGTGGCTGTATTTATTAAATATCTCTTGGAAATTTGATGAAATGAAAATGGTTTCTGTAAGTGATAATCTTGATCAAGAAGATGAAGTATTGTCATCAGCTGCAATTAACTGGCAAGCTTTCTTTTATCTTTTTCCCCTAAATATTGTTAGTGGTTGTTTTGCTAACAGTGAACCTATTAAAGCAAAAACTTTATCATAGAATTTTTGTGTTTCTTAGAAGTAACTAAATCCATTGTCCCAGCATACATAATAATTGCCCAATGGAAAGGTATTGTTACTGGGCTCTTGTGACATGTTGTTTTTAAACTTGAGATTTGATCAGTGTAGATTACAATGAAAACTTAGCAACACTATGTGCAGCAATTATATCTATAAAGAAAATCGTATTGCTTAATCAATTTATTAGGATTGTCAGTTTTTGCAGTTCAGTCCCTAGTAGCTTCTGGGGTTAGGGGAAGTGGTTCAGTACACTATGTTCTCCATTATTAATAAGTAATGAAGCTTCTGGCAGTCTTTACTATGAGCTAATGACTAGTTTCATTTTTTGGCCTTCTTAGCACATTAAATTACCATTTAAATAAAGATTAATTACTACTATTTTATTTTTAGTATTTTAAGAGTAGTTATTAAAAGTTTCATAGTAACTACTACTTTGTTCAAAATAGAATTGTGCAATTTAATAGAATATGAGGACAGTTACATTGAAAAGAATATTTTGAAAATACTAATGTGTTGTTAGTATTTCGTTTTTATGATAGGATCCCAGTGGAAAGATTCTGAGTTTTAAGTTTGCTTCTGGAGAGTTTGCTGCTGTAGTTACAGCAGCCTTGCTGTCAAGGACTAGCAAGGAATCAAGATCTCTGCTCTGACCTGCACCTCAATAGCCCTAATCTGTGATTTTATTAGACTTGAGAACAGTGTTGCTGATTGCTGAGGCAACTAAGCTGACCATCTACACTCCAGGAATGTTTTTTGGTTCTAAGCTATTATTTGTCCAACTGCCTCATTTTCTGTCGGCAGATACACTTTTAACTTAAAACATGATAAAGCATAGTAAAGTTCTGCCAGAGAGAGGCCTTGCAGCAGGTAATCACCCCAGAATAATTTCTTTGATGATATCACATCAAAACCTGTAGACCGTGCAGATACAAATCCATCCACCTTTACTTTAAGATCTGCAGGCAACTTCTCAGCACCCCAGAGAATTTATTGTAATGTTCCCAAGACCCGAAGCCTCTTGAACATAGCTGCCTTACCTTTGTCCAAACACACAGGCTGATGTCTGAGAACCAGGTCAGACATCATTCACGACTCCTTCAGCAATGTCAAACATCTGTAGTTGATTACTGAAATGATTGGCCACCATTTACCAAACAATCCTTTCCTGAAAGAAGAGGGAAAAGGAATGAATTTATGATCTTGCTTATTTTTTAAGGTAGGATAAGCTGCTGATTTCTCAACTCAAGCTGGCATGTTTTTCTTCCCTGAGTGATAATGACTTCTTCTACCAGTTAGTGATCCCAAAGCTTGGGATACCCTTGTTTAGGGTAGAGCTCTTCAGACCACTCCAAATTTAGGGGGAGAATCAGTCCAACTTTTGCCACACAATCAGTTGCTGTCCAGACAGAGCTCCAGGGTAGAAGTGTGGTCTGTACAGTCTTTAGCAAAAAATGCTTAAAAGTTATCCCTTTGTGCCTGCTGACAGCTACCAAGACTATGTTGGTGTCTTAAAAATTTGATGCTTTGCTTACTGGAGTTTCATACATAATCACAGAGGTTTTTGTGTTCACTACCAGAGCAAATAGTAGAGCAAAAGAATTTATCATGGTCAAGTCATATCCTGAATTTTGTTTTTGTTGCCCATCTCCCCTTCTTGCTGTTTTGTGCTGTTACTGTGTTTTATGTGATGTGAAATGCCATAGAATATAATACAGGGAAATCATGTCTTCAGCTTGAAGATGGTAGAGCCCTAGAATCTTTGAAGTGAGATGTTCCTGAGAAAACAGAAATACAGCTTTATCTGCAAGTGTTTGGTTCTGGCTGTTCACATTGAATACAAGTAATTTCAAACTGAAAGAGACATCACTGGGTTGAACAGGGGCCTGTCAAATTAAAGACATAGCTGTAACCTTCTTGGTTAGCTTAGCAAGATAGTATCAGAGAAGGATTGTTTCATCTTCTTATTAGCAGAGTTAACATGAACAGTGAGGGGAAGAAAAACAGAAGTTGATTTTTAGCTAGGAAAGTAATGATAGGATAGGAAATGGGTTATGCTGGACCAAAATAATTTTATTCTGAAAGCTGAAGAATGCTTTGAGGGCTACAGATCTGGATCCAACTTCCACTAGGAACAAATACCTTGACAGTGTTGAGAAGGAATGTGATAATTATATGATTTGATGATTGTGAAAGAAGAAGATAAATCCAGGTAAACTGAGTCCCTACATTTCATGAAACACAGTCTCTCTAAATTAAAACACATGGAATGAGGATAAAGCTGTATAACCTACCTCTTCTGAAGTTCAAACTGCGTCTTTAGGATAGAGTAATCAACATTAATTATATATATTTTTTATTGTTAACAGTCTTCCAAGAGAACTGGTGAGTGGCTCTTATGTTTTATAGAGTTTTGTGGGATGTTACAGCAGGATTTTCATATCCTCTTGCTACTCGAAGAAGCTGTACTGGGCATCATTGGAATTGCTAGTATTGGGCTGTTGAGAAACTGCATAAGGAGATCATTCTCTTTGTTTTTATTATTCTGTCTTTTGTGGTAACCACCTATAGGTATGTGTCATGCAGAAGTGAACACATGGAAACAGTTTTAGCACCAAAACTTAAAAAAATAGGGCTGATTAAGAGATAATATTTTAAAATAAATTTCTCAGTATAGTGGGAATTCTGGGTTTTTTCCTAATGTTTATTGGTACAAGATGGCAGTGTACAGTCTTCTCATGGAAAGTCATACAATGCTGAGATAGTGCGTTCTGGAGCCTGAACCTGTCCTTTTCCAGTCATTCCTTTCTTCTGCATTGATAACACATCATTCCACAGTCCTGAGTCAAATTCAGCATCTTATTTTTTTATCTTCAGGGTTCTCTGAGATACAGGAAAAGTTACCTGGCATAGGGTTACGGACTGTGTTTGCCTTTGGCAGGAATGCTGAAAAGGTTTACATTAAAGATAAAGTTAATAATTCTCAGCAGCGAGAGGGTTTTCAGGAGGGCACCTTAGGACTTGAAGTGAACCTGATGGAACCTCTAGTGCTTAGACATCTTGGAATCTTCTGTCCCAAGCTCAAGGTGCCTTTGTGTCCTAAACAATGATCTGAACATATTCAGTAACTAAATTCTGAATTCATGAGAGCAGTAACAGAATCTCTGGGAGGTTCTGCCCTACCCACACTGTTGGTATCTTGTAAAGAAGGTGGGGGAGGTGCTACGGAGAATTTACTGCACAACCTGCAAGTTAGAAAATGTAAGGTGCTAGCAAAAAATCACCAACTGCTCATTCCTAAATTACATGTTTGTTAAAGGTAGCAAATTTAGCTCATTTTGAAAAAAAGGCACTTTTGAACCATTACTTTGAGAATTAATTAGGAAAGAAAAAAGCATATGGCTTAATTCTTCATCCCTTGACTTCTTCCCTACCTTTCTCTACATCTTGACATTGTTGCAGCTTTTCTCCATCATACTTGCTACTCTTAAGGGCAAGGGATCCTGACTGCCTGTGTGTTTCTATAGAGCCTGGAATATTAGAGCTCTCAGTCCTGCCTGGGAATGTAAGACACCAATAATAGAAATAAATAGTAATGTATTATATATGTGCATTTATATTACAGTAGAAGCCAGCATACAGTGGACATATTTATTCTCTGTAGACATATTAAGGGACAAAAATAAAATACTTTTAAAAAAATCTAGCCTTAGAACTGGTGCTGTAAACAGAAAGAGAATAACTACAAAATCTGCATTAGCACTGCAAAAACTGAAGCAGTGATTTTGTATGCTGTCACAATTGCTGCCCCTAAGAACAAAATGTTAATGAGCTATAATTTATACATTGACTCTCTTCTGATGGATCAGGCCCCATTTTGCTTTTTGTCATGATTATAGCTGTGAATTCAGTTTAAAAAATGGTTCTCAATGGTTCTCTGTAAAGCATGTAGTGTTCCATAGAAGTCCACAGAATTACAAATATTACCTCTGCAGTTTTCTCGGGTTGCTGCCAAAAAGATAGAATAATTGGTCTTTGGTTTTGGACTATGATTTTTGTTGGGTTTTTGGGTTTTTCTTGGGTGTGGGGGGTACAGGTTTTGTTATTTCAGCTCCTAGTAGGCTTTTTTTTTTTGAAAATCAATCCAAGTTTGTTTTTGGCAAGCATAGGGTAAACTAAGCCTTCTGGAAATGTTAAAATAATAGCTAATTGATTGTAGATCCTAATTTATTGGGGTTTTTTTGTTGTTTTCTATTTACCTTTATGTTAACTGTGTAGAGAAGAAAAAGTCTTCATGCTTTTCATGAGTATTGTCAAAATGGACAGACTGAGTTTTTTCAAGCCTTCCATTTCCTGGGCTTACAAGTGCTTCTTAGCAATACAAAATCCGTATGATCATACCTCATTTCTCAAAAAGCTTAGAAAAACAAGTGCTGACAAAGGAACCTTGGCAAGTTCATGAGTAGCAAATTCAGGGTTGTGCATCAGGGGCAGAGTGAGCTGGAGCCTTGAGTGGCTGCAGAGCAGCTCTGCAGAGCAGCACCTGAAGGTCCCAGTGGTCATAAGTTGAGCCAAGCCTGCCATGTGCCCTGGCAGTGGGAAAGGCCAACCACACCTTGGGTTGTCTTAGCCAGGGCGTTGCCAGCAGGTCGAGGAAGGTCCCTGTTATCTGCTCAAGCATTTCTGAGAGACATCTGGGGTAACCATGCTCAGTTCTGGGCTCCCTGGGGCATGAGAAGCCACCCCTCTGGAATGACCCCTGTGGGGGTCATGGCGAAGGGAAGAGCATGTGGCCTGTGTGGAGAGGTTAAAGGAATTGGGTTTGTTTAGAAGAGAAGGGTAGAGGGGGGACTAATTGCAATCCTCCGTCATCTAAAGTGAGATTGCAGAAAAAAAGAGAGCCAGATACTTCTCAGAGATGCCTGGGGAAGGACAAGAAGGAAAATTCCAGTTGGATGTAAGAAAAATTTTGCATGGAAATTGGTTGGGCACAGAAGCAGGTTTCCTGAGGACACTGTAAAAACTCTGTCTGTGGAGATTTTCAAAGTTTAACTGGAAGAGACCCTGAGCAACCTGACTCATATTCAAAGTTAACCAGCCTAGAGCAGGAGGCTGAATTGGGTGTCGGCTGGGTGTCCCTTCTGGCCTGAATTTTTCAGGTTCTGTGACATTTTGGAATATAAGCAGTCAACGTTGTGAAACTTAACTAGTTCATAAGGATATAAAAACCTGCATAATATATTGTGTTTATTGGGAAATTTTACAGTTGGATGTTTCTAAACCTCTGCTGTTACTGATGGAATAGAGCTTAATTTCCGTCTGTAATATGAACATACAGTATTCCTGTCAGTTCTTCCTTCTTATCTTTTCCAATGGCTGTGACCACAACTTGCATTATACAAGGCTTTCAGTACTTCCATTTTTAGTAACTTGGGATTTTTCTTAAATGTTTACCTTGAAAGTGTCTGTTTTTCTCATAATACAAAAAATATGAAAAGATGCACCTTTTTTTCCATTAAGAAGTAGAATTGCATTATATTCCAGAGATCCTATGGTCCTCTTTCAAAGAACGTGCTGTTTTCTTCACTGAAATGTTTATTTAGGAGAAGAAAGATGGGCATTTTACTTTGAAGTCATTCTGGAGCTATTTTCCCGTAATGACACAGTATGGATTTTTTAATGGTGTATGCGGTATATGTTGAAAATAAAGCATCTCTGGCTTAATCTAAAAATTTGTGAGTCTAACTGGAGCTGAGAGAAGCTGGTGTTCTCAGGAATGTCTCTAAAACTCAGGAAGTTTATAGATTGATCAGAGGCATATAACTAATTTTAAAAGAAATATAGCAAAGAAGAAAAGAAATTGCAAGTGGCAGAAGTGGCTAGATTAGTAGCAAAACTCAGAAGTAACAGGCTGAAAGAAGAGCAGGCTGTGAGTAGCTGTTGGATATAAATGAGCCAAGAGACTTTGTAAACATGTGAAATGGGGTGTAGCTGTTGTGCATTAATAAGGGAAGAGGCTGTGTAACAGCATACAATACAGGATACCTGAGGAAACAGCACTTGCTTATATGCTGGGAAGTCACAGTCATGTTATTTAACATTCATACCTTCCCTTGCCCTACAGTCTTGTCTGTGGCTCCTGATCCAGCAGCAACACTGACTCTTAGGAAAAGCCTCCAGAATTAATCCTTGAGACCATTACTATTTTCTTCTTCAGTTCTTTTGCTTGGCATACTTTTGTCATACTACCTACAAGATTAAGCCAAAAAGCTGTTTTTTATCACATTAGAGATGTTTGATTTTGAGTTTCCCATTTCCTTTCATTTGATAGATAATGAGATTTGAAACCAGTAGTAGCTAATGTATATGCCATGCAACTTTAGTTTTCATTATTTTCTTTTTATTTTTGTCTCAGCATTCCTTCTTCTTGAATTCATTTGCCTTCTTACCTTACTGGTAATTTTCCAAGTATTTACTGTTGACCCCCTACAGATGCCATTCTGAGAGGTACAGTCATACAGAAAACTGGATTTTCAAAGCAATAAGCAAACTGTGCTTATGGTAGCTTTCCTGTGCCCAGTGGTATGGAAACATACTGTGATAAATGTGAGCATTAGGACATGTAGATTATGTCTCATTATAATAACACATTAATAGACAGTTTATTTTCCATTTTGAAAAGATGGCAAAACAAAAGGCTTAAGCTCTGTTTCTGAACCTTAAAGTTATTGCTCACTACCAACTAAAAATTGCTGAGAAGGATCTTGGAAATGAAAGGTTTGTTTTAGCAATAGATGAGCATAGATATTGCAGATATTTCTCATCTGCTTTGTGTTTAGCCCTCATACTTGTCACAGTGGAATAACTGATCAGGTAATTGTAAAACTGCCAGATTTCTCATGCTGTAGTGCAAGTTGTGCTTTGCTATTGTCCTTGTCCTCTTTGTCACACTGTTCTTTCACAAGCTTCAGTGTTTCAGAGTGTTCTGCCTCCCATACGTGGGTGATTTGGGGCTGGCACCATCTTTTGTTTTGCTTTCTTATGTTTTACAAAAATCATCTGGCAGAGAGAATGATTTGTCCATGATGATTTTAAGCTCTTGAACATGATAATTTTTGCTGCAGCTGTTCTTCTTTTATAAGTGCATTGTCAAACCTGGTTTGGGTGTGCCTCTGCACATAGAGAGTGTAATTTGTTCTGAATAATTGAGGATACCTTGATGACAACAGCTGTTTATGGGGCCAGCTTCTATGCTTGACTGAGTGGCAGTAGGGACTGTTTTTTTCTTTGATGTAGACATCCCCATGCTTAGTTTCCATAAATGTGATTGCATTTGCATTTTCTTTTGACTAGAATATAAGACAGTATGGTAGTGTGCTCAAGTTTCTTGGAGTTTTAGGCAATTTAGGAAACTTGTTGTAGATAATTGTTTTCTCAGAGAAAGTAGTGTCCTAAATTTGTGTATCTTTATTGTTTCCTTCAGAAAATACTCATTTTATGTCATGTTTGTGATCATAATTGTTCATTATTAATCTGTTCTGATTTTGAAGTAAGTTCTTCATCTTTTCTTTCTCTTTTAGAGGCTTTTGTTGGTAGTGGAGACAAGTGAAATAAAGGCAGTGGGATGATAACAGTCAAAGAGAAAGAATAAATCAGAAAATAGATTCTAAGTAACATTATAAAAATCAGACCCTATTAGAAATTCATTCTAATTGAAAGGGACAACAAAAGATATTTTAGGCAATTTTTTTACTATTTCTTAGTTGTTTATTGTTTTAAAGAATGAGAACATTAGCCAAGATCAGGCTTGAGGGGGGAAAAAAAAGCAAATTGTTACTGTACACAGTTTATAGGCAGAGAGTATTTGGATTTATTAAGCTTTTTAGAGGTGAATTATTTTGAATCTGAACTGAACAAACGAGGTTGAACTTGATAAATGAGCTTGAACTTGTAGTACCTTTGTGAAATGCAGATGATAATGTCTTTAAAATAAATTACTCATGAATAAATCAAGATGTTGAAGTTGCAAAGGGTGAGAGATGGTATAATAGGGAAATTCTTTGACTAGGAAATTGTTTCTGAGACCTTTCTTTATAGTATATATAAAATGAATAGTGAATATCATGAATTAGAAATATTTTAAATGTCAGATACTGATAAGATTGGAGAAAAAACAGTTGATGGCAAAAATTATCGTATTGAGAGGTACTATGCTGGTTTAGGGCTAATAAAAGGCAAATGCAGATTAAATTTAGATAAATGAAAAAGAATAGGATTGCAAACAATAACACAGAAGGTAGAAGAAATATCAAGTGAGATAATTATGCAGGATATCAGCTTTGAAAGGAAAAGGGGTTGTAGATAATATCCTGTCTAATTAGAATACCTATAAAGAAGGTCACATGATCTAATTTCAGCCACTATAGACCCCAGAGGCTCCTTGTATAGGTGGTGGAAAACAGTTGAATCCAAGGGTGAGTCAGGGATCTTCTAAGAAAAGTGGCTGATGGTTGCCTCACTGAATCTTTCAAATTGCTTTCAGGAGGTGCCAGTCTCTCTCTGTGGATTACATACAGAAACTAGCTCCTAAATTTTAAGTAACTAATACAATGGTGCAAATACTCATCTTGCCTTTCTCTCTGGACTTTTCTAGGTATGAGATTAAATGCTGCAGTAAAACCACATTCTTACTGTTCAGCTGTTTTAACTGCAAGTGAGCATTTCCAGTATAGTACTCCCCACAGACAAGTCCTGAGGCTTAATTGTCACTTCAGCTACTGGTAATTGATTTTCAGATATCCATTTTTTCCACCATTTCTATCCTAAAATAAAAGTCTTCAAAACCAGCTAAGTCCTGCAAGCTTAAGGTCTGTTAGAGCTCTGATGAGAAAGTTGGTGGCTCTTAGAGAAGGTTAGCAAATAAGGAGGAAGATGTAGCTTAACTAGATTATGCCCATGAAAGACTGGCCTGTAGGCAAAAAGATGAGATTTCATACTATTAAAAGTAGAAGGATGCTGATCTCCTACCCAAGGAAATGATAAATAGCACCTGTACAATTCAAAAAATGTCCTTGATATCTACAAAGCAGTAATCCTAGGGGAAAATGAAGCTGTACATAGACAGTGAATCAGGTAAGATTATTTGGTTTTGAATTCTTAATTTGTTTCTCTATTTGTATAATTTACAGTAAAATATTTAAATGATTTCATCAAATTTGGTTTCACAATTCTCATTGCAAGGGTCACATATACCTTTCTTTGGCAGTTTTCCAGAATGATTATAGTATTGGTAAAGTTTCAAATTTGAGAGAGAAATATATATTAAAACTTGACTGGCTAATAGTGATGCAGTATCTTGTTATGTAATAGTCGACAAAACCATTATTTATTTACTTTTTGTTTGACAATAGTAAAACCACTATGGTTTTATCTTTCTAGTATAAAGTGAGAATAAAAGTGAAGAACAACAGAACTCAGTGGTGCTATTATATTTCAGCAGATTGAAGTTTTCAAAATGCCACTTCTGCTTCTCTCCAAATGAAAAAAAGGTTGATTGTAGAGACAATAGCATGTTATATCTTTGGGAAAAGAGTTTAGAAATATTTGAAAAGATCAGAGATGTGGCAGCATTGTTAGAACCATTGTGCAGAGACTTTATTTGTATTTCTGAGAACTGTAGATGTTTTCATTTACTGTGAAGGGAACTGTAAATACGCAATATTGCTTTTTATGTTACTAACTTCAGTGAGTTACTGTTTAATTGGTATACAGAAAAATTTCTGCCAGTGAGTTTACAACCGAATGCTATAATGAAATGTCACTTCTTTTTAAAAAGTATTACTTTCCCTTGGTTAGCTGAAGTACTAAATCCATTTCAGTAAATGAATCTATTGATTTTAGCTTAATGTGTTGTAATAAAAAATATTTGAGCATATTCTCAGTGGTAGATTCATGAGATGCTGTGCTGGATTCTGGACCAGCAATGATGTGAGATTTTTGTCAGTTTTACATGCATGAAGTAGTGAAGTCAGCATTGTTTCAGAACAGAATTAATGACCTGGGGTCTGCTGGGAGACAATTGTCTCACTTAACTGTGCAATGTATGAACTCATCCATGGACTCTCACTGGGTCAGCCAAGACCCTGACAGTACTTTGAGTGGGAGGGAGTGAGGCTCCTTGAACCTCTTGACCCAGCCCAGGGCTTGGGCAGTCTTGCAGAGGTGGTTAATTCTGTGGTCCTCACTGCCTTGAGGAGCTGCCCACTGCCTGCACGTTACTGCTGCACCACACAAGAAATAAAATGCCACATTAGTGTTGTACATTATCCTACCCAGGTGTAATTTAACAGTAATATACACAAATGCAACCTAGCTTCTGCTTCATTTCATTAGTGGGTCATGGTTAGCCATGCTTGATTGGTGATCATTGCAGGAGCAGATGAACTACGTGTTGTAGTATTTCTTTTAAACGTTTGTGGTGTGTAGGGAAGATGCTGGTCTGTAGTAGAAACAATGTAAAGGAAAATGCAAAAGCAGGATTAGAGACAAGAATGTTTTTGTTCTTTTAGAAAATAATGCGATGTACAATGCCTTTTACTGCCTCATTACATTCTCTTTCCACTTGTTACACCTTGGATACCATTAATGTATAGAAGGGTTTCAGAATAATTTAAATTCAATAGAAGGAAAGCAAAGGATGTCTCCGATTAATTTAGAAGGACGTTTATAGATCAGTGAGTCAGGTTTTGGATTTACAATACTATAGTTAATGCTAATGCAAACACTAAAGCAAACAGACCCTGAATTACTTAATTACTAGCTTGTTAATATTTCATTCAGAACTTTAAGGAAAAATCTGTACTAGCTAATTAGTAATTAGTAGTTAGTGCTAGTAGTTATAGCAGGAAACTACGAACCAAGGATTTCAGTTTCAGTTCATGAATTTCCCCACTGTGTGCACTCCTCCCTGACAAATCAACTCCCTTTTACCTTGGACTTCTCAACTGCAGAATTAGGTACATACAACTGTTTTATCTAAAGTGTGCTAATGAAATGAGTTTAACATTACAAGTTACTTATACACATTACATGTCTGTAAGAATACACTTTGAGATTATTGGACAACATGTTTACAGAGTTGCCATTGCTGTTTCCTCGTTGTTCTTTCCCTTTTCTTATCTATATTCTTCTAGGGAAGAGCCTTTAAGGATTTATTTTTTCCTGGATGGAATTGTTAGTGTCACTGGCTGCCTGTAGAATGGGGTTAGGATGTTACTTGAAATGCTATTACATCATGTGAAAAGCAAAACATGTTTTTAGCTGTATTTGTTAGGGAACTAAAGCTGTTTTGGTCCTGGGCCTTAGGTAGGGGAGGACGGCAGCTCAAACACAAGTGCAGCACTTGAGCAGAGCACTCAAATTAGGCTCAGAATTCTGGGGATTTTAAGAATTGGCCCATGCAGAGGTCTTTGCAAGACACAGCTTTATGACAAGGGTTTTCTTGAAGATGCCACATGGTCAGAAAACTCAAGAGACTTTGCTTGGCATTGCTTGCCGTAGCTTTTGCAGACTAAGTGGGTGAAGTAATTTTGTGAAATAAGAATGAAGACTAAATGTTGTTGCTCACTTTGTTATTGATCCCATACAATAGCAGTGTGTGGACAAAGCCATGAAAAGTGTGCTCATGTACAGTGGGCTTTCCCAGATTTCCTATCTTTCAGGGCTTTGGCAAGACCAGCTATTAAACCATTAATTATTTCCTGTTATCAGCACTCACCATTCAAAGTTGCAATCCCTTTTAGCTGATAGTAAAACAAAAACTCAGATACAGTCCTTATTCATTTGTCTGGCAACAATGCTGCCCAAACACACCAAGAAGTTTATAGGTTTCTCAGACCGTATCTCACAAAATCCATTATATCTTCTGAAGCCAGTTGTTATTCTTGCAAGTCCATGAATATTGTCCATTCCTCTGCCTCGTGATTACTGCAGTCTGTGTTGCCCCACCCCACATCCATTACTGTAGTGTCCTGGGAAATCTGGCTTCCTAACTCTGCAGACTCATTAATAACAAGGCATGGAAAGGAAGGAGGAGCTTGCAATGAAAGGTAAAGCAATAAGAATCCCTCTGTAGCCTCATTTATTGACAAATTTGTGCCATTGATAGATTAGCCCTTGCTTACCTTTCTTTCAGCAGACTGACCTCATCATCTGGCAGGCACCGTGAAACCATTTGCAGTTACTGAGCCACGATTAACTTCTCTGTTGAGCCCTTACATTCTGTAGCCCCACAATGATCAAGAAGACCTGTGTGCTTGGATTTTAGATTATAGGTCAGATTATACTTCACATCTTAATTGCTTTTGAAGAAGAAGGAAAAAGCTTTCTGTGTCTTAAGCCTCAAAGCCAGTTAGGCTTTGAAGTTTAAAGGAAACCATTCAAGAAAGGGGAGGGAGTTCATGCCAGCTCAATGCTATAAAGGCAGTTGAGAAGTGGGTTAGGGCAGTTGACTTTCACTACAGCACTTCCTTTGATCAAAGCTAATTTTTGAAAGTCTGCGTTAAGTCAGCAGCTATTAATCTTTTTGTTGTGGTGTATTATCAGTAATGGGAAAAAAAAGATTATTTTCCTTCTAATTGAAATCTTAGAAGGATGAAAAATCCCTAACATGACTTTTGCAGCTTTTTTCCCAACACATCTTTGCTTTATTATTTTGATGTCATAGCACTGCTGAGATGATTTTTGTTGTTGTTGTTGTTGTTATTGTTGTTTGGATCCTATTGGCTTTGTGTTTTATATTACTGCAGTGTTTCATCCAGGCATTTATCAGCTTCCTCATTAAGTGGTTCTAATAGTCAGCTAAAACTCATCCTATTAAAACTCATTATCTACAAAAATGAAGGCTGAATCAGCAGGGTTGTGAAGTCCAACCTCAGCAATCAGATGTAAGAATGCCCCCTCAAAATGGCAGGGTTGTAAAAATCATTGTAGTTTGACTTTTTTTGGCATGTATTACAAAAATAAAAGTTTGTGCTTTTTTACTGTCATGGTTTAAGTCCATTCAGCAGCCAAGCCCCATTCAGCCACTCACTCACTCCCCCAGCAGCAGAACCTGGAAGCGAATCAGACAGGTAAAGGTAGAAGACTCATGAGCTCAGGTAGAGACAGTTAATAGGAAAAGCAAAAGTTGTGCACACAAGCAAAGCAAGAAATGAATTCACTGCTTCCCATGGGCAGGCGAGTGTTCAGCCATCTCCAGGAGAGCAGGGCCCCATCACACCTAACGGTGACTTGGGCAGACAAAGGCCATCACTCCAAACATCTCCCCCCTTCCTCCCTTCCCCCACTTTACGTACTGAGCATGATGCCATTTGACCTGGAATGTCCCTTTGGGCAGTTTGGGTCACCTGCTCTGGCTTATCTCCTCCCAACATCTCCTCCCAAGCACTCCCAGCTGCCCCCCAGCGTGGCAGCACAAAAATCAGAAAAGGCCTTGGCTCTGTGTAAGCCCTGCTCAGCAATAACAAAAACATCTCTATATCAACCCTGTATTCAGCACAAATCCAAAACACAGTCCCATGCCAGCCACTGTGAAGAAAATTAAGTCTACTGCAGCCAAAACCAGCACAAATACAATACAAATACAAAACCTGAAAATTTCATTTAAAAATAAGATGTTATTCTGCTGCAAGAGACTTCCATGATTTCAGGATCTGACATTCTTCTAAAAAAACGTATACCATGCAAAAGCTACGATGAGCAAGACTGAGCTCTCCTCTCTGGCTCATCCCTTTAGTTCTTGGGAGACTTAGCTGATGACAAACCATTCAGTCTAGTGGAGTAGATGGGGATTGTCGGTTCCGGGGGTGCTCTGGGTGGGGTGCTGTGACTCCAAAACTGACTCTAACAGAAAGCCATTCGGCAGCTACTGCACACACACACACACCCCCACCCCCCCCCCCCACCCACCCCACNACACCCACAAGCACACACACGCTGAATAGCTTCTTCGACAGGTCGATGGCAAAGAGGCAGGAAGGGTCCTTGTGTGGAATTCCACAGCAGATGTTTATTTCAGGCCTGCTGCTCGTGAATGGGGTCAGTGACAAGGACCCAGAACAATGCAGAGTTGAAGGTTAAGTACAGGAGTGAGGAAAGTATCAGGGACTAATGGTGTGAGGGTATGGGGCAGTACATAGGTGGGGTTAGGGTATGGGAACCAATAGAGAACCAGTGAGGGAGGGATTAAGGAACAAGGGTGAATGAGGAAACAGGGAGGGGAGAACATTCTGGATTACGGCCATATAGGCTAGGAAGGGGCGGCCAATGGGCCAATAGGGGAAACAGAATCGGGGTACATTTCTGTAACAGAACAGGGCATTTGCAGAGAGGCATTTTTAGTCACTTTAACCTGGGGAGCATTTCTCCACTCAGGGCACCTTTTCTCCATGGGGTTCTTATAATCCCTGGTGCAGTGGGTTCACTGGCCAGCACAGGGGATCAAAAGAATTTCTATTTCCTACAAGTCCTGTAAACCTCTTTATGTCCTAGTGTCAGATTTATGAGTAACTAGGAATTGCCTCTGAAATGTGAAGAAAAGAAGTTACTATTTTATGAAGAAAAAAGAAGCTACTATTTTTTGTAGATATGTTCTAGCAGAAACCGAAACACATGTTAAATACAGGAGATTAAAAGCGAGTTTTCTTATTTCTGGTCTTAGTTTATCTGCACATTCTCTCTGTACAATCTCAATGTTTTCAAGTATTAATAGGATTTCTAGATGTTGAAAACATTTATAAATTTATGATCTTGCTCCCTACCCCCATTTTTCTAATAATGCTTGCATAGCATGTTTAATAATTTACATAGCACTTAGATACCAGTATTTGATAAAGTCAGTATGCCAAATTCAGCCTCCAATGATATATTCCTTTGTTTGCCTACTATAGGGCAAAATACAAAGTAAAATTTTGATTATATTTTTCTTAGTGTTGTTTTTCAGTAATGTTCCGAGGCAAAGAAATTTGAACCATGGGGGAAGCAGATCTGCTAAGAAACCAGTTTCAGCTTTGCTAGGCAGTGAAGTAGACATATGAATATATGACATATGATTATCATAAAATTATGGCCTGGAAATGGAACAGTCATGCTGCTGCATTTTAGACAGTACATTTATAATAAGTTGTAATAAGGTAACCACTTTGAATGGATATAAGAAGAGGCACTACTTGTGATCACAAATGTATGTTCAGTAAATGCTTTTGAAGCTCAATTTAACACAGCAAACAAATTTCCTTATAGTGTTGATGCAGTTGTTCTCGGTGGTGAATTTTGATTTATGGGGAAAAAACTTTAAGCATATCAAAGTGGTTGTTTGGGATCTAAATGGAAGAAAAGAATATGATTCTTAATGGGCGTAATTTGAAAGCTGTGTGTTATTACGAGTAAACGTGGGTTTAAAAGACTCGCAATTACTTCGTACTTTGGATTCTAGTTTAAATTTCTTTTGGTGTATTCTGATATGATTTGGCATCTTTCTGAAAGAGTATAAACCCACAGTTTCTAAGAACATTTCAGAAGCCAGATAAGCAATAACTAGAATTAGATTTAGGGCCCAATCCTACACTAGTGTAGGCTAATTGATCTTCTGAAGCTGCTCAAAGGCATATAACTTAGAAGGACAAGAGCCTGTACAGCTGGATCCCACATGAATAGCCATCAGATGGCGTGTGAACTTGTAAAAGTAGTTTTTCCTTCCATAGAAAGGCTGCTGGGAAGCTCCTGATAGCCCAGCCCTGTGGAGTCTCCCTCTAACCCATCCCTGGTGGTGTGACAGCAAGTGACAGAATCCCTTGTATGGTGTAAGAAGTGCAGGTAAAACAACATTAACTTAGACTCCTACAGTAGCAAGAGCTTGGGTACAGAGAACAGATGAAAAACAGTCATATGAGAAAGTACACTGTAAAATCTATATGTGAGAAGCAAAAACATTTGTCAGGAAATCAATGCTATTCGAGGTGAATTCCAGCATGTGAAAGGCAGTGAATGTCAAAAAATCCTCATCCTTTTCTGACACAGTCATCTAATTTCTCTTTCATTTATTTTGAGGTGTAGGAATAGGGTTGCCAAAGTGATTATAAAATAGTCATAGCATTGCTTTGTCTCTGGAAGACTTGTTTGGGTTTCTACTGATAAATTATTAATGAGATCTCAGCTGCCCTGTGTCAGAAGATTTCTTGGTAGCATGAGTGTAAGTATCTGCGGGGTAATTAAGATTGGGTTTAGAGAACCTAATGGGGGGTAAATGCTTTCCCTGTGGTGTGACCACAAACTATCTCTTTTTTCCCCATCTGCAAACTGACAATAATATGCCTTAAGAAATTAATAATTTATGAATAAGCTAAGTGGTATTTTAAAACTATATTCTTTACTAGTAATGTATAACTCTTGTCTTCTGGATCTTTGTGTCTCATGCAGCGCTCCCTGGTTGGGGCAGGCTCCCTTTTGCAAAAGCAGTCTGAATGAACAAAGCACAAATGAGGGTTAAGACTGGCTTTCACAAGCTAGCTCATGGCAAGTAGAGGTACAGTCCTCAAAATGTATCAGACTGTGAAATATTTTCTCATAGAATCATTTCTATATTATTATTTCAGCTTTTTTTGTCAGATTGCACTGTATATCCTTGTTCTCTTCCCCCTCTGTACAGTTGCTTACCTTTCTGATGGGGTAGCTTTTTCTTCAGAAACCTCCTGTGAATTCCTTGTCCTTCACTGAAAGGATTTATTTTGCTTATTTGTTTTTTGCATAACCTGCTGAACAGTTCTGCGGTTTGCTGTGGCATTTTACTGTTATGCTTGCATCTACCTGTTTTTCTTTGGAACTTAAACACTCTCAAGTTTCAGTACAGACTCCAAGGATTATTATTATTAGCACAATTATTTATGATGTGCCAAATCCAAGGTGGCTACCTTTGGCCTCTGCAGAGTTACCCCAGGTGCTTGCAGACGAGCATTCTTTTTACCTCTTCCTACAAATTCATGAGCTGTAGAGCAGGTGAAGGAAGCTCTGTTTGCACCAAACACACATCCTTGCTGCAGTAAGGTCACATTGACAACTCGCTTTGAGAGCTCTGTTGCTGCTCTCTTACTGCCTGGGTGTTTCTGCAGTTCCCCTGAGAGTTTCTTGCTTTCATCAGCATGCTGAGGGTCAGAATTATATGAGCTGCTTTTTCAATAAGACCGTATTTAAGAACTCGTCACAGCAGAGCTATGCCAAGTTCACAAATCCTCAGCACAGAATTCTTCCATTTCTCAGTTTTTACAGGAGATGTACAGATTTTTTTCTTTAATCCAGAGACCTGTGATGATTAGAGCACCCGGGCAAGGGATATTGATCTAGAGGGATGATCATTTATTACTTTGTTTCATTTAACTGTTCAAGACGTGTATGGACACCCAAATCTCTGCTTCCCATTCTTGAAGATGATTAAAAGAAAGTAGGATTTTTTAAAGCTTTAGAGTTCCCTCAGGAGTTAGGTGGAGATGGCAATGTCTAGCAGGAAGGTCAGCTGCTCTTTGAGTAATGTGGATGCCCGAGTTATAATGCCCAAAAGTGTTCAAAGAGTTTATTGGTTTGCCGTGGCAAATGGCTTTACCACTGAGCAAAATGAGAAGTATAAAAGTATAAAAAAAAAATCTAGATGATTGGTCATTGAGCAAAACATTTGTGCAAACATGGGTATATTTCTACATCTTGGTCTAAGCAGTTGCCAGTTACCTGCTTTGATGTAGATACCAGTGTGTTCCTTTTAGAGTCAAAAACAAAGCTCAGGAGAACACTGGTTTCTTACAGATAGTTCAAATGGTGCAGCAAGGTCAGGTGTACAGGAGACCTTCCAGGATACATTAAGTAACCTATTTCCAGCTGGCACTGAAAGTCATTAAACTTGTAATATCACTGAAAAGAGGAAGACTTTTTATTTCTGATGTTTCCATCTGTCAGTTGTCAGGAAAACCCCAGGACTCCAACCCATTATAGGTATCAGAAAACAGTATCCATATTTTAAATTACTACATGTAAGAATGAGAGATTCTTTGAGAAAATATTATATGTTAAAAAGAAAGACTAAATCATGAACTGAGAGTGCTAGACACTGGAAGTCAAAAACAAACAAAAAAATTCACAATTTTAAAAAGCCTCATTTTTGTAATTTGGAAACATGATTTTTCTTTTTACCTTTTCCTGTGATTATACAGTGCTCGGTGTTAACATGTTTTAATTAGGCATGAACGACACTGCTAAAATTTTATATACCTTAATATTCCTTTTCAGGAATGACATCTTAAAATTGGAGCATTTCCATTTCTTATGTACATAAGAAGCAGCATAGTTGCACTTAGAAGGTTTTATTAGTGTTAAATAACCATCGCAACTGCATTGTGTTTACCCAAGCTGATAACCATTTGTTGTGTAATGTATTCCTTAACAAGGAAACACAGTCAGTATGTTTAGTTTAGCAAGAAATCTGTGGTTTGATAAAATAATCTCTTGAATCATATAAAGAAACAGATATTAAGGTGCATTACAAAATCTGTTTGGGCTTGAGCAAAAATGCAAAGCAGATTAACTGATTAACTTCTTCCAGCAGACGGTATTCACGTGGTTCAGTGTACATGATTTATGTGAACAGGCATTTAATAACCCTCTTTTAAATTTTTTATCCTTTGAGAAGTTTGACTGTGAAAATCATGAGATACTTTATGTGAATGGGGAAAAAAGTTCTTTAAAAGCATCTGAACAAACAGTCCTAGAATTAGGAAGAAGCACTGAATGAGCAGCTTGGGATCTGTGATAGGTGCTGGACTGTGCCCTGTAAGTGCTGGGGGCTCTAATAACTGCATGGCTATTGACTGTCTCAGATGTTCTTACTCAAATCATTTGAATTTCTTATATTCATGACCTCACCAGCAATCACATGTAACAGTGCTTTCCCTGGATCCCTATTTCTCACACCTCGTTTCCTCTCACTTGCCTTGGTTTGACATGAATGTCCTTGGAGTTTGTCACCTTTAAGTATTTGGTCTTCAAAAAGATCTTGCTTTGAGTTCGGCTTATCTTTGTATCTTCAGAAGCTGTTTTATTTTGTTACTGCTGCTTCTTTATTTTTTCTGTCTCCATCCTATTCCTTCAGGAAGTCTTGATTCCTTTGTTTCCTCAAATTCCCATGTAATTCTTCTTTTTGTTCCCTTACTGTTGTCATTTCATCTCTCTGATCTTCAGATGTTGCCCTGCTGCTGTGGAGTCATAGTACCAATGGGCAGCTTAATTCTCCCTGTTATATTGGACATTCCACACCACTAGAGAAATTTGGAAATAAAGTCTGTAGTACTTTGCAGTTTTGGGCAGTCACAGCATTGGAGACTAATGCAAATCGGAATCTGAGATGTGGTGTTTTGCTAAAGAGGTTTTATTTCCTAGACTGTCATTTGTGCCTGAATATATCCCAATACCCTCAGGACAAGGAGCTTGCAAATGCTGTGGTTTTGGACAGTTCTTTAAAAAATGTGGTTTATTTTTGCAGAGTGACCTCCTAAGGGAGGTGTGGGACTCCAGTTCTCCTGCAGTAGGAGACTGGGAAGGAACCAAAAGGTTTCTCCTTCATGACCACACAGCTGATCATTTATTTTGGGATGTGCCTCTTTCACTTGTTCATTTGTTTTGGCTGTGAGAATGTATCCTAATGGAGAAAATGTAATTAGATATCAGTAAGAGGAAGAATCACTTTCTGGGCCTTATGTAGCAGCTCTAGACTTTTGTCCCCTCCAGGCATTGGAACTAATGTTTAAAAAAAGAAAACAAAACAGTTTGTGTACTTGAGCATATCTAAAAGAAATGCCTTCATTGCACATGCTAGCTATGAAAAGAAAAGGCAGATTCTTCTTAGAAAATAGAAACGCATTGCATTTAGAATCCATCTTGTCTCTATGTAATGGTTCCTTTTATTTTTTAATTCTGTATTTGGAAATAAAGATGTTTTTAATTTTGTAAGATTTCAACTGCTGCCTTTGCTCATTTTTTCTCTCATGGAAGTTAATATTTTCTGTGTCTACTATTACCATCTTTTCTTCTGGGACCTTAAAAATTGGCTGATGGCTAGGGATATGGAATAATAATAGAAATAGGTGGATTGAAGAATGTTTTTCTATTTATAAATGTTTGGTAATAGGAGGGAAAGTGCATCAAGAAGGCATTTAAAGAGAGAAAGGATTCAAAATGGAACGTTTTAAGATTTTGCTTACAAACATCACTTTCTTTAAAGGGGGTTATTTACTAAACTGAAATAATTTCACTTGCTTTGAAAAAAAACATGCTATGGAAACATAAGGCTTCTGTCAGCCAAGTCTCCATTTGTCTAAAAGCCTATCTCCTTTTTTCTTTTTAAAGAACTTGAAAATGGGGAATGTAGATGCATTTGCAAAGTTTAAGCTTGTCCATTGTAGACATGCTTTCTGAAATACTAACTTAATTACCTTAAAATCTAAATTTGCATCGTTAGTGCCTCTTACGTAGAGTAGGAGCTTGCCCAGGAATTTCATTCTCCTTCAGGGTTACGGGTGATGAGACTGGTGTTTGAGTGGAATGATGGACTAGTGTGATGGTCAGGTGCACTGTGGAGAGACACAGAAAAGCATTGGCTGCTGGTAGTTGGCAGAGATAGTGAAGGCATCTTCATGGGACTAGAGCTAACTACATTCAATTTAAATTCTTCTCTTTTTCAGCTGGATATATTAGGGTTTTTTTCACATTTTGGTCTAAATTAACATAAACTGTGGCTGCATGTTACTCATCTCAAAATTACTCCATTTTTCAGCCAGGCAAGAAAATTTGAAATGGATAGATATTTTATTATTTTTTAGATATTTTACCTTTTTTTTTAAAATATATTTTTAATTTCTTTCAGAACACAGGGGATAGAAGGAGCCTGGAAAATGAGAGATTTCCTAAGCCTTAACTGTCTTCATTCCTAGGAAAACAAATAAGCTAACCCCACTGAAGTTCTTCCCAGTCAATGGCCCAGATGATGATAGCAGGGGGAGGCCTTTCTCAGCAGGGAGTGGAAGATATAATCATGAAATCTGACATTCTTAGGCAATGGTCTTGTATTACATCACTCTGATTTGATAATGAACTATTGCTGAAATGGGGATGCAGCTCAAGCCCAATTTTTTTCCAAGCACACCTTGCAGACTAGCAGTAGTGTAGTGAATCAGCTTCCAAAAGGATGCTCCTCTGTGTTTTTGGAAATTATTTCTGTTGGGCAAACAGGCTGGTTCTTGAAAAGAAAGAGGTGTACAGGTTGATGTTTGTCCTTGCCCAGGACACAGTTGTTGCCCAGACCAGTGCTACTGTTCTGATGCACACCACCTCTGACAGCCCCATGTCCAAGACTCGATCCTTTGGGATTCTAATTCTGACTGGCTGTCCGAAAATAGGCTAAGGAATAAATGTTTAATTAAGGCAGGCTCCGTGCAGTCCATAGTGTGGTGGGAGTTTCTGTCTTGAAATTGCTGAATGCTGGTTCAAGGCACTTTATCAACAGTATGGCAGAAGCACTGGCGCTGTACCAGCACTGAGGATAAGCATTTTGGCTGAGAACTGCCCTAATTCCTAATTCATCTTCTGAGAAGCACTAGAAGCTAGAAGAAGTACCTCTCAGGAAGAGAAGTGATGGTGCATTATTTGAATACTGCTATGGACTGTGATATTTGAAGGGGAGAAGGAGGGATGAACTCCACACTGCAAAGGGAAAATCAAGAAGGCACTGTGCTGAGGAGCTCAGAATTAATTCCTAAAGGGAAGGAATTTCTAGACAGTTACATTTGATTAGTTTCCCTGTCTCACTTTGAATCTGAAATACCAGAAAGTAGCATGTGCATTATAGGTAGATGTAAGGTGTGAATTATGGATACAAGAATCACTGTGGCCTTGTTCAGTCCTTTGTATAAACAATCTCCATTTAGAAGTCTACTAAGATGCAATAGTGGAAGAGTGGTTTTAATACTGTAAGTGTGTTTTGCTCAGAGTACTTGTAGTTTTCATCAAATGCCCAGCAGTTCCTGAAAGGTTCTTTTACATTAGAGTGAATTAGAATCTTTGTAAGACTCCGGTCACTTAACAAAGTACAGGGAAGAGTAGGTGCTATATTTCTTCCTTTGTAAAGTAATTACTACAACTTGCAATTGTTAAAGGCTGTGATCCCCAGTTTTCTAATGGGAAAATTCATTTAAGTCAATGCTTTGGCAGGTGTTCATATTTTGTGGAAAGATCCATCTTCCAGATTGCTAATGAATGGCCAAGCAAGTCTCTCCATAGTTAATAATATTGCTTAATTGCCACAGTCAGATAAAGCTGCCATCTAATTTATTGTTTTTCTGAGCATCTGAACACTAGAAGAATGATAAGCCATGAGAAAGCCTTACGAGGTGGGTGGTTAGTTGAAGGCATTGCCTGCAATTGTATACATTTCTTTCTCTATCAGGTGATCTAACATTTCCCTGCTTTGGCATAAAATTAGACATGTGGCCATACCCCCTGCTGCCCCCACTTCCACTAGGCAGCTGTTTTCAAAATAATATACCTTCCCAAGGCACTGCACAGCCAGGAGTTTCTTCCTGGGTTTATGTATCCATAGTAGGCTGGAAAAGGATGTTGTGTTTTCCTGCACACACCTAATGAAACATAATGTATCCATAAACATGTGTCAGTCAAACCTCTGGACTGTATGTAGCTTTTCAGTGCAGATGGAAGACGTGCACTGCTGTGCAGAGCATTCTGCAAAGGAAAAAATTGCTGATCTGAGCAATCTAATGATCAACAGAAGACACAAACTTAAGGAGTAAATGATTTGAGGAAAAAGCTCTTTGCAGGTGCTGGAATGGATGAAGAATAGTGTGTGACATGAAAACCCAACTCAAACTCTGTCAGTCCTGCAGCAGGACAGGACACAATTGTAAGCAAGTTTAATAAAATTTTCTTGTAGTTCCATGTTCATTTGACAGGTAAAATCCCAGGGCTCCCTGTCCAGGAGTGAACACAAGTATTCAGGGTAAATACCAAAAATGTTAGGATTCTCTTTATCAAATCCTGTACTACGCAGTATAGGAGGACTTGATCCATGCTCAGGACCATTTCCTTAATTAATTGTCTTTACCTGGGAATTAATGGAAAAAGGGGTTCATGGGTTTTTCCACTGTATGTGCTATTAAGCTGTCTGGAGACAGCTATGGCCTTTTTCAAATCTGCGTCTCTCTGACAGTAGTAAATTCCCGTGTCACTGCTCAAGAGCAAGTAGACAACAGAGGTGAGAAATTATGCTAATGAATTGCAATAACCATCTCCTTTTTATGAGAGTGCTTATGCATAAGATCCTGAATCCAAAGTGTTACATTACCTTTACAGCTTTTTATTGGTAAACTATAGCAACTAAATGCAGCTAGCAGTTAAATACAGCTTTATACTGCTGAAGAGGCCCTTTGGAACAAAGTGAAGTATATGGGTAAAATTGTTAAAGTGTTAGATAAGGTTCTCAGGTTACCATGGTTACTTGAAAATTTTGCATTGTATCATAGATTAGGATGCATAGGATGAAGTAGCCAAAACAACTACGAAGTCCAGTGCATATAAACTACATTTCCAAACCACACAGCATTGCCAAATAGAAAGACAAATAGCTCAGGATATTGGCTGCCGACAAATCTATGAATCAATAAAGAGAGGCTTGAAGGAGATTTAGAATATATGTCATTTGAAAGCCCGCATTATTTTGAAGTTACAATCTTAATTTTTAAAGACAAATGAAGAAAAAAAAAAAGAAGAAAAGAAGAAACCTCGGTCATGTAAAGAGTGGAATGATTTTTTTGTAAGCTTTTTCCAGTATTGAAATCTGACATTTTGCTGTGAGACCTTCAACAAAGAAGGTTGATGAAACATGGATAATACATTTCGTGCACTTAGGCTGGCAATAGCACTTAAACTGGAAGCAGTTTATTCCCATGGAAACCTATTTGCATTTTGGCCAGAAGTGACTTTTTTTCCCCCCTCTGTTAGCACTGCTGATGTTTTAGCATAATATAATTGCTGAATATTGACAGCAAATTTGAAAAGTATTTTTTAAATGTTGAGTAGCTGAGCGTATGTAAAATGGAGATGTATTATGTGCAATTTTTCTGTGTAGGACGGAGGCATGTTGCTGAAAAATTCAGAGCAGCTTTTGATCTTCTATCATTTATGCCTAAAAGAAAGAAAAAATTGTGAATTAAAATCTGTTTATCCTAAACAATTTTTTTTTTTTAATATAGGTGACAAAAGAACTCAAACAGTATGACAACAAAATTATAGAGTGCAAGTTTGAGAACAACAGCTGGGTCTTCATGAGACAGAGGATAGACAAAAGCTTTCCAAATGCCTACAGCACTGCCATGGGTGAGTAGAACAATTTGCTTTAAAAGTTTCTCAGGCTAAAATTTTAATGTTTTACCTCTGTTCTGTTTTAAGAAGGAAAGGCACTCTGTGTTCTCATTTCTAGTCTGAATTCTGACTCCCCTAACTTATTATAGTAATGCCTCATCTTGCAGATGTTTATGTCATCACTAGTTTTTAGACAGCACAAATCCTCTGGCTGCAGGGTTATTTGATGAAGTCAGTCAAACCAATACTCTGATGCAGAATTTGACAGGTAACGCAGAAGCAAGTGCCTAAGTCTTTGTCAAACTGCAAACACTTGTGCAAAGATGACTTTAAATGGCAGGGCATGCCTTTAAAGTCAGAACCAAGGAAGTTTTTATTTACAATAGCATCGCTTCAGCAGACATAAGTGCCTAGTGTTGCGTTGGCTTGCTGGGATATAATGCAAACTGGCACAATATGAATGGAATTTGTTGAACAAAAAATCCATTAAAAATGCCAAAACCATTATTTGGCAGATGGGCTAGAAAATTAATAGGAGAAGAATGACATCTTAGGTTTCAACAATAGTTACACAAACAATGAAGCAGGAAAACAAATGAAAGGTGGGGGTATATCTGTGCAGAGTTGGAAGATTTTCATGTTCCTCTACCAAAAACTATTTTGCCAAATATTGTAAATTAAATGATGATACTTATTTCAGGTGTAGTGTAAGAGTTTGAGTAGAAGTGTGTGCAAGGCTGAATAGCAATAAACATACTGATACTGACTTTTGTTAAGTGCCAAAATGAAGTTTAATCATATTTAAGACCATGTTATTACTAGGGCATGCATAGTTGATGTAGGATTTTCTTTAAACCCTTCTACTTGTATTTCCTGCCTGAGCAGTGAGTAGATCTTCTTGAATAAACACAATGTGGTCATTTTGCCAGGAGATAATAAATCTGTTGGCACCTTAGGGAGCCAGCACAGAATGTAGCTGAAATACTTGCTGAGCAGTCCTGTCAGGAAAGAGGAATGGACCACAAAAGTCGTACAAGTACAATGACATCTTTGTGACCATGGCCTAAATTTCCCTTCTCTGGTTCACCTTAGTGTTTCAATAGTTAGTCTTCCTTGGAGTTCTCTCCTTTTTTTTGATAAGGAGCGTATTCTTCTTTCCTTCATTCTTAAGAGCATATGTATTTGTCATTTTCTTCTTCTCATTTTCTCCATTTGTGGAGCAGTTTTGTTATTTGCGGCCTTTTTTCTCACAAAACATAGTGAACTTCCTAAAATTTAGAATTAAAAGAAAATTAAATGCTACAGGAAGAATTTTTAAGATATATTTCACATTTTCTATAGGAATTTTCAGAATAGAAAGTTTTCTTTTGGCTTTGAGTTTTCACTTTTGACCATTTTTCAAAATCTCCAAAAGTTATACTTTGTCATTTGAGACTTCTTTCTCTAGATCCTCTCTCCTCTATTAGCTTTCTCTTGATGAAAAATGTTGTTTATTTTTCCCCATGGTTGAAATAGCAACAAAATAAGCACCTGTCTGTATCTTGCTTTTGGACTTTGTTACCTTTCAAATTGAAAGCAGAAGGTCTTTTTGACTGATTAAGCTAAGGCAGCCCTAAAAAATTGATACTGAGTTACACCAATTGTCTTGTGACTCAAATTCTGTTCTTAAATTACTGGTGATCATAATGCTTCCCAACTGCAAAAGTCAAATACTGTGCAACTCTTAAAGCACCTTTTCACCAAAAATAGTGAGATAATTAAAAATAATGCTAGAAAGGTGCTTTATTAATTGTAAAATAATCCTTTGATTGGTTCTGGAATTCTGCAGGAAAGAAAGGAATGCTTTTGAGAATCATTGTTATTCATAACAATGGTACATTGCAAGTACCTTTTAAGGAGTCCTAACGTTGTTTAGTACTCTAGGGGGTCAATAGACTATTTTGCATGGAAATTGCATCCTGTCTGTGGCCAGCCCTTACATGCTATCAATTACCCTCTAATCATTTTGTGCTTTCTTCCAAGGTAGTTGTAGGATTCCCACTTAATTTCATGCCCCCTTTTTTTTTTCTCCTCTCGTCTAAGTCTCTCAGGAGGATTAATTAGGGGAATACAAAGTTACAAAGCAAAGTATTAAAAAATATTTCATTTGTTTAAAGTGAAGTAAGCCTATTTATTTGTTCCATAAAATCCCTTGGACCATGACATACAAACTGTGGTCTGGGGAGTCATGTTAAGTACCCCAAGGGTGCTTGTACATGTGTGCCTTGGCCACCACACAGCACCGTGGCTGCTCCTCCATCATATGGTCTGGTGTTCCAGACATGCCATTTGCTTGGTGTCAAGTCTTTCTCCCCATGAAGGTATATGGGTTAAAAAAAAAGGACTGTGCATTGCAGGTTTAGGGTATTTATAGTACTTACTGGTGAAAAAACCAAGTTACCATAATTCAGAGGTTTTCAATATTAGAAGGCAGTCTTGTTTCCAGCTACTTGGATTTGATGTGTGTTTCAAAGCTATGTCTCACAAGGACTTTGTTGCTGTTTCTTGCCTCAATAGGATGTCAGTTTTTGGTGGTTTTATAGTTGCCCCAGGAAGCCTTACACACACACACATGCATTTTGTTTGTTTAGAAAGAGACTCCCATGCGAGTAGAGGCCCACGGCATTGCTTTGCTCTCTGGGGGGCAGAGCAGAGATCCGTGACTCCAGACACAACCACCTTGTCAAAGTGTGTGTTTAGGGCTGAATACTTGAGCCAGAATATGTTGTTATTTTGCCAAGAGGAGTTGAAGTTATTGAAGTGCCGACTACAACAAATCAGTTTAGTTACATGAGAATGTATTCTTTGTTCCCAGCTGTCTGCAACAGCATCCAGAATCCAGTGACGAAGGAGATGCTGTTTGAGTTCATTGACAGATGTGCAGCAGCTTCCCAAGGACAGACGCGGAAGCACCACCTCGATCCTGACACTGAACTCATGCCACCCCCCCCGCCCAAAAGGCCTCGTACCATAACATAGGGCCGTGGTCTCAGTGGATCGTGTGTGTACAGTTCTGCAGAAGGTGACACCAAGTGTGAAGGCTGGGAAAACAGAGATCTGAATTGCTGTAAATACTTGTGTGTGTTTTTTGAGTTTGGTTTTTGTTTTGTTTTGTTTTTCTGAATTCCACATACAAATGGACGTTGTTTTGTAACTGATAAATTCAACCTTACCTTATGGTATTTGAAGATTAAATTTCCAAAGGTTTAGACAAGAACCAAGTACAATGAAGTCAGTGGAAAGCTGCCTTGTTTATATACGGATCTCTTTTCACCTTTAATTTATAATGTCAGCAATCTGGAACTGAGGAAATATTGGGATGCCGTACTTCTTAGAAGCTGTGTTTAAAAAAAGCAGAAGTGTTTTTTTTACTGTTGTTATTGAACTGGCTGTGATTTGTCACCCATAGTATAACTGATCATAGTTTCCCTGCATTTTTGAGACTTGTTTTTAACAGCAAACAGCAATGTTGTTTGTG
Source organism: Aleadryas rufinucha (assembly GCA_013397815.1). Classification (NCBI taxonomy): domain Eukaryota; kingdom Metazoa; phylum Chordata; class Aves; order Passeriformes; genus Aleadryas; species Aleadryas rufinucha. The sequence goes on from VZTH01003637.1 coordinate 208,056, forward strand.
TTTTCTGTTGATTAAAAACTAAGCCACCTTAGATTACTCTAATTTCGAAATTAGCTGGGTTTTTGTTGTTGAAATATTAAAAAAGCGAATTCTTTTTGTAAATAGCATCCCTTTGAAACAAGGGAATGTGCTGGGTGTTTGCTTTTTCCCCATGTTTGAACCTAATGCCAAATGTATAGTGGGCTGATTTTAGCTTTGCCTTTTTATCTGTAGATCAGACATGTACCAAATCCTTAGAATTAAGGTCTCTGTTAAAGAGACTGTTTCTAGTACAGGGCTTAGTTCTCCACAGTGATACCATTGTAAATACTACTAAAAAGTACACATCACTGTGATATGCAAGAGTAATAAGCAGTGCTAATAATGAAATCTTGCATCCAGGCACAAAATGGCAAAACAAATGCCAGGCAACTCCTGTGTAAAGGAGAAGGTAGTTTCAGTGGAAGAGAGCCACATCAGACAGAAAGTCTCTTGATTTATATAATTGCAGGGCAAAAATAAGTCATTTTGGGGCGGTAGATGAGTGTCCCAGGGAACAGGACACTCATTTTCACAGGTGGGGTTGGCTGTCCTTTGGCACTGTGCTCATCCTCTGGCTGACTTTCTTTCTTGCCAAATGAAGGAGCACATGAATGCCCTAATGGCTTTTGTTGCACAGACTGGCAGATGTTCATAATATTAGTTTCGAGAAGCTGCCGTCTGGCTGGCTAAGGGAGGAGTTGTTCTGAGCTGGGATTAATTGGAAACCAAATGCAGATTTTAAAGTTTACTGTCCATTTATCAAACAGGGATTGAATTGGCTCTTTCTATCATTTACTTAGTGTGTGAGTCATCCATCCATTCAGCAGTCTGATTAGTGAAGGTCATTATTTTGTTATAACTAAAATGCGTTTCTGTTTAAATGAGTTTTCATGTTTGTAAGCAAAATTTACTCCTGCTTTTTTTTTTTCTATATGAAAACTTTATGACTTTGCTTTGTGGTGGCTTCTCTAGTTGTTTCAACCTGTTATATAAATGCACACGGCATCATTTAGATGGCGTTCCTGGTTTCTCTTTCTGGGATATTTCATATGTGTTTTAGAGAACTGAAGGAGTTATATAAGTTACTTTTTATACTATGGTAAAACTTGAGGGGAAAAAATGCTTTCATCAAAGTTCTTTTTTTCAACTGTACATAGTTTCTGCACATTATCTCTTGAAAAGATATAATATCACCTATGCAAGGTTGCAAAATGATCTCTTAAAAAGAGCCTTATTGATTTGATGTGAAAACCTATGCATCCTCTGTGCATCTTGCATTGAAACACACAGTTAATTATTTCTTTGCTCGGTATGAATAATTTCCCCCAGATTATACTTGTCAGTGAGATTGTCATAACATACACTTTGTCACTGATCTCCATGGTTCATGGCAATTGCAATGTGTATGATGATTACAGCCTTCTCTGTGAGGTTAGGACATTTCATTTTTTTAAGAATGTGTCCAGGTTATTTCCGTCTTTCTCCTTCCCAGCTCTTGCATCTTGTATTTCAACAAGACCTGACTTCTGATTTACCTTTTACTTCAGAGCTGCAGCACTGCAAGCTGTCTTCCATGTGCATTCCACTAAGTCCATGAATGTGTTTTGGCCTTTGTATTTTGACAGTGTCTTTTTTTCCACTCTCAATTTGAAATGGATATTTTGAAAGAGTAATGATTCTAAGAAGGTACAGAGCTCCATGTTCCCATTTGACTGTCAAACTCGTCTTGCACTGTGACCTGTAGTTTTTCAGAGAGGTCAGTCACCTTTGCTTTTTGGGAAGAGGAGGCTCCTGGAGAAGGTTTGAATGAAGGTGGTGGAAACAAATGGACTTCCACCTGGACCAGATGGGTTTAATGCTGTGAGAAACACAAACCTCCTTTCTCTGCTACTAGATATTCAAGAGATTGCAGCTAAAAAGCAAAGAAGAGTCTGTGCCAGGAAAATAAGGATGATGATGAAGAAAACCAATACCCTAACTTGTCTATTCTTTGGTGTACAGCATGAATTCATCCACTGTTTTGTCATTTGTTAAATATATAATTAAAATTTGGGTTCAGTGGAGTTTCCAGAAAATGTAAGTACATTCCTCTAAAAACCGTGTATTAAGTATTTTAATAAAGTCAATGGTTTAAAATACTTTCCCTAAAGATGTCTTTACTTTTGATGCCTGTGCTTTCCAGTGTTGCTGTGGTACCAGTGCAAAGTACAAGGATACCTCAGTGTTGTTGTTGTTCAGTCTTCCAAGAAAATGATCCACATTTTTCAGAGGTCAGTGGCTTTTCTCTGAGGTAGGAACCCCCCAGCCCAGTGGTGGCCATGATCCACTGTGCCCTTTTTAAGGGCAGTTTGATCTTGCTGCAAATAGAACCAGAAGGAAACCAATTGGTGCCTGAAGTACATATTTTATGATAGGCTAATATTATGTAGCTTATCCATTCAGTGTTAAGTGCAGCTGCATGAAAAGTTGTGTAAGAGGTCTGCAGGAGTTTTCCCTGATGATTTATCATTCAGCATGGCCCTACAGCTGGTAGCCCACCTACTTGGATGAGCTCCTGGACTTGTATTGTAATAAGGCAGTTTCCTTTTTCAACTTGCAGCTGTCTAGGAGGCACTTTTCAGAAACTAAAATGCCTATCTTGATTTTTATCACTTCCTTCTAATTAAGATCCTCCCTCCACTGCTGTTAGGTTCTTGTTACATGCGCAATTCTTGTGGTGCTTCTCTCAACCATTTCTGACTTTGCAGTGTTTCAGTGTGAATGCCAAACCAGATATGGCATTTGAGCATACCAGGAGAGGTGTGGTAACTTCTCTGTCCCCTGCTCAGTCCTCTGCTCTGTATGCATTAAGGAAGGGGATTGATGTGCCTGGGCCAGCATATCACACTGTGTAGTTTGTGTTGGCTTGGTTGTTCGCCAGAGCGGTCCTTCAGGATCCCTGCTCCTCTGCATGGCAGCTCCTCACTTCTGTGCCTAAGAGGTGTGACTTTATATTTGCTTAATGTGTAAGGCATAATTGTCTCTTACGACCTTAGAGTATTCTCAAAGGCGATGGCACAGCAAGGTAATTTCCTAGGATTGATCTATACCCAGCAGAGACAGTTGGGGAACTGAAGTCACATTTGTTCCTCTTGCATCTCTTCTGCAGATTTTTGTCTCTTCAGTGCTTCCTCTCAATTCTTTCTCAATCAGTATGATGTGTCACATTTTATGTTACTCCCCTGTGTTATTAGGATTTTGTGAGCAAAGTGTTAAATATTTTTATTTCATAGCATTGAAACTCTTGCAGTGTCAGTTAAATTTATAAGGCCATTAAAAATATCCAATTAGTTGTTCAAGAGCTATTTATTTTCAATAGATTATATTGCTTTCCTTTAGTCCTCTGTCATGGTTTAACCCCAGCCAGCAGCCAAGCCCCACACAGCTGCTGCTAAATCCAAGCAGTCCTGCTAACTTGAATGGGAGTAATGTTTGGCTGAAATGCCTTAAATAGACCACTTCTGTGTTCCTGTGCTACAGCATGAGGTTTGCTCTCACCTTGCCTGGGGTCTGCTGCAGCTCCCAAGGCTCACAAACCCTGCAGGGGTTAGATTTCACCTGTACCCCTTTGTTTTCAGCATCAAGTTTCTACAGTCTGTGCTTCCAGCATAGTTCCCCGAGCTTGTGTTCCTCCGTTACACCTACCTGCCTGCTTTTCCAGTTGTTCCACCATCAGATGAGAGACTGAGAGAAACCTGTGCCCTGTCACTGACCCCCCACTCATGTCTGGGGACAGTGCTCCACTCCAAGCCTGTATGCTCATCCCTATATGATCCCAGCCTTGAGGATCGATGGGTAGGGCAGTACTGTCCCTGTCAGTCACATTTGCGCAGGGAAATCAAAGCAGCACCTACCAGCTGTGACAGTATTCATTGTATGAGCAAGGAGCCCCTTTCCCCTTCCCTCCCTCATGACCTCATCTCCCTATTTCATGTACAAACAAAGGTAAGGCATACTCTTTGCACTGACATCTGGATAAATTAGTTAATGTTTGCAGTGGGAGTATAGGTTAGTGCTCTTTCTGCTTCCCTGGTGAGAGTCTGCTGAGCTTCTGCAGAGATCTGTAGGGCTGAGGTTGGAGGTTGATTGAGACATTTACAAAACAGTCTTCCCTCAGTCGGGGCTTATTTCAATCTAGTTTATTTCAATCCATAGTCAGCAATGGGGGGGAGCACATGAGCATGAACCTTTCAGTGATGTTCGTGCATCTAGAAGTGTGAAAATACAGAAGACACTGAACTTTATGGGGAAACAATAATAATACTGTCTTTCGGTGTTACAGAGAAACCTAAAGTAAATTTTAAGTGCAAACCATTCCCACTTCTCTTAGCACTGGATGTAAAAACAACAGACATTTTTAAATCAAATTATAGTCAAATTTACTCCCATTATAGGAATTTATTTCATCTGAAATACTGTTCATCTCTCCTTTCTCCTTCCTCCACCCTTGGTATCTTTGTGTTTATTTGACTAGCAGAAAGCACACAAATTGGGTTCAGGAGCACTCATCTATGATACTTTGAGAAAATTAAGTGTTTGTTAATGCTTTTACTTCGAACTTCCTCTAATGTGGGGAGACGATAATATTATCATATTAAATAGGTATAAATGCCAAATAGGTAACACTGGAGGAACAGTATTTTGTTATTAAAACATATTTCAAAGAGTTTCTGAACTAATTTGATCATCAATGGATGGGAAACTTTAATCCAAATGGTAAAAAATTCCATTCAGAAAGGTAAGATGATTCAACAGAAAAAGCTTGGAAGAAGAGTACAGATTTCCAGACTGTGCTGTAGGTGCAGGAGGGAGTGCTGAGTGTTTCTGTGGCCAGAAAAGCAGTGCATTACAGTGGGAGCAACTGGAGACCAGGCAACAATACACAGGACACCATAGAGATGCTATGAGTTTGGTCTTGTGGAGGAAAGGGCGTGAAACGCAGCCAGGACTGGTGGGATCTTGTGTACCGAAGAGGAAGGGAAGAGGTAGAATAATGGTGAGATGGCACTGGGAACAGGGAGCTCCAGTGGAAAGATAAGAGCAGAACAGACATCAGTGACTCTGAGAAAAGAGGCTTTTTACACAGGCCAAGAAGTCGGTGAGGGGGGGAAGCAGAACAAGAGAAGGCAGCACGGGCTGGCATGAGGAGTGAGGACCTGCCCTGGAGCCAGGAGACGCCGGGGCACTGCCTCGAGAGTGGGCCGGCAGCAGTGAGGAAGGACTGAGAGCCAGCGTGTGTGTGATGAGGTCCTAAAAGAGCAACAGGTAAGACGTTTTTCTTCTCCTAACAGCTATGCCATTCCTGACCTCCGAAAGCTTGGGGGTACAATTATATCCTTGGGCATGTGCATGCTCCCAGATCATTGGGAGTAGTGTGAATGTGAGACACATCTCTGCATCACAGCACAGGGGCATGGAGACACTTTTGAGCCCTTTTTAGGTAAATTAGTGATATATAAACCCATGTGCAGAGCCAGTAGAGCTCCTTGTTACAGATTTTACTGTTGCAGGAACCAGGTACAGCGTTGGCCTTCCTGCTGCCTACCCTGGCTGCATGGGAAGGGCAAATTGGACTCCAAGTTGGGGCATGAGGGACCAGGGCATTACATGCTCCAGTTTCCTCTTACCTCATATCCTGCCGGTAGAAATACACACATTTTACCTGTGCATGTATTAAGCTGAAGGACTGAGCAGACTCCAGGACTGGAGAGGTAAAAGAATAAATACCAGGCAGCTGCCTTTGCCAAATACTGTTCCGGTGAACTGCAGATTAAGAAGCCTCACAAATGGGGCACAAACATGGCTATTGTTGTATTTCTGATCAAGTGGACCAAGAGAAAAGCAAGTCTGCTGAGAGGCCTGGCATTGCAGGAACAAGGGGACACATTCAGAGTGGCACAGCAGGAGTGCAAAGCCAGAAACATGTCTCTCTCCAGGGTAAACAAAAATTCTGACTTATAATGAGGTAAGATAAGAATAGAAAAACAATCTTAGTTTGAATTCCCCCTGTCAGTTTGCTTGGCAGCCAATGCTGTTTCACTGTATATTTTAGTACTTATAATCTCCTTTGGTTCAGTTTGTAGACTATTGTATGCAAGTCCTTTTTAATGAAGAATTCTGGTTTGACAACATGAAGGTTTGAGACCCATAAAATAACTGCTTGGAAAGCACTAAGGAGCAAAACAAGTCTCCTTCCTCCATCAGTCAGTGAAAAACGTCTCTGAAAGGTTTTCTGGTCTTTAAGCCATGGGTTCCCCAAATAATTTACTTTCTCCTGCCATGGTAGTTTGTTCTTTTAACAGAAAAGATTTAGTATGTTACTCTTTGGCTGAGAAATCAGTCGTATGAAATCAGTGATAATTCTGCTGCCAGGTAATACTTATCCGTGTGAGTCAGTGACCTGCTGGTAGTCTGCAAAAATAATCTACAGCAGGCAAATGCTGCAGTTTGAAGCAGTCATGGCTGGCTTTGTGCGTTTTGCCATTTGCTGTTTTCATCAAAGCCGTGTGTTTTATCCCTGAAACTAAGAGGAGCCTGTGCCAGCCAGTGTAACCAGCAGCTGGCCTTTCGCTTCCTCTTACAACCATCAAGCAGAAAAACACAACCTCCTTTGGTTCTGGTCACGGCCAAGTCATTATTCAGAAGGGCACATAGCTAAATGAGGATGGTGATTTCCTGTTGCTGAGCCTGGTGCACCCATTAGAAGTGGTGCTGGACTCTCCCTTCATGTGGGACGAGCTGCCTGGTGCAGCCCCCCAGGTGCAGTGAGAGCAGTGTGACTGTGTTAGGGAAAAGGCTGGTGTTGCACCCTCCTTTCCAGCCCAATCTCCTCCACCATTAGAAGCAGTAAAAGTACAAATTGGCTCTTTCCAACAAGAGTGTTGCCCCATGGGGGTGTGCCAAGACATTCGGATACTGACAGGCTTGTGTGTGTTTCCCCACTGCACAGCTTTGGACTGCACAGCTTGGTAATGCTCTTCAGTCCCCCAGGCTGGGGCTCGAGGCTTTACAGGAGAAAGGCACTGGTGTCTGAAGGAGGTGCTTTGGTCTGATAGGGGGGCCAAATACCGCTCTTCCTTTCCCTCAAGGGCACCACTTTATCAGCAGGGAAGGCAAGTTGGTCCCAGGGGAACAGGGGAGGCTGTTTAGCTCCAGTGAGAGGTGAAGTGTGTGGCTGGGTCATCCTGACTGGTGGAAATGGGCCAACAGTCTGTCAGTACCAAATATGCAGGCACATAGGTCTGCAGCAAAAGGAGGTCACTTTTAGCTACAGCTTTGTAGTTACTAACTCATGTAACTCTTCTATGTCTTCAATTTACAGGAGCCACAAAGCCCTTGACACACAGTGGCTGTGCAAGTGCTAAGGCCTTGTGGATTTGTGTATAATAACTGTTGTCCTTTTGAAATCTGTCTGTGCCACTGAGGCTTCTTGATGCTTCAGAGCAGAAAATTAGAGACGCAGTCATTAAGATTTGGTCATGCTGGCCCAGAGCTGTGAAGGAACAGGGAGTGATCATGAGGCTTGCAGAAATGGAATGAGAACAGCAGCCTGTGACACTGGGACTCCTCACCCTATTGATGGAGAAAAGAGTTGAGCCTATGTACCTGTGTCTCTGTGGAGGACTGTGCGGCAGATACCAAAAGTCTGCAACATCAGCTAATGATAGCTTCAAGGAGGAAAAAGATCAGCTCTCACTGAATATGAAATTCAAAATTTACTGCATTATGTAGCAGCTCCTGTTCAATCCATCAGCAAAATATTTTCTGAGTTTGTGGAGATTTGACAAAAATACCCGTTCCACAAAGCCAGTTGTGAGCACAGAATGTTTCTGCTTTCACATACAGCTTCAGGAGGGAAAACAGAACAATTCCTGTACAGGCAGCTGGGTTATGAAAACTGACAGAGCATTGCCTATGTGAAGAGAGTTTAAATGACGCACAAGGGACTGGTTAGTGTGTAATATGCAAATGCAAATCTATCCGTGAGGCATTACAGCTACAAAATGTCTCAAAATTATGCTCTTTTCTCGAGAAGTAATTTCTTACTATGAGTTCCTCCCCCCTCACAGCAGCAGGGCTTCATTTCCCGAGTGAACTGGTTCTAGTCCTTTATCCCCTCTCCACTGTGCTAAAGCAAATGGACTGACAGCTGAAGGGGTTGTCACCTCTTGCAATGTGCCTTAGAATCATAAAACGATTAGAGGTTTTTTTAAGGACCTCTCAGATCATCAAGTCTGGGTTCACTGTGCTACAAAAAGCATGTGAGGATTCTTCACTTACTAGATGCTGGCCAGCTAGTCTGTGGGGTAAGGGGTGATCAGCAGTGGCAATGCAATGTCAAGATTATCCACAAACACCGTATGCTCTTCAGTACAACAGTCAGCAGGTAGAATTCAGGAAATCTTCTCTGCACTTTTCATAAAACTGTACTTTTTCAGCTTTGTTAGATGAGCCTTGAACACAACTTGCAATACTCCGTGCAAATTACTTCAGCCCAGAGACTGGATGTGCTAAGACTCTTGTTTTCAGGTTCCTGGACAGATTGTAAGTGACAATGGAACTCAATTCACATCCAAAGAGTGCCTGTTGTTCGTTAAAAGAAATGGTATCAGACGTGTCACATCACCTCCCTCGTGCCCAGCTGCAGGTACTTTAGTGGCAGGATTTGTTCTGACATTCAGGCGAGCGATCAGTGCCACGACCCCTGCTAAAGGTGACCTACAATGCAAGTTTGTATGTATTGTGCTAGGCCATGGGATGCCAGCCAAGCCATTCTGAATCACAAACCAGCAATTTTGTTAAGCAGATGTAATGGAAGGTTTTGTTCAGACTTATGATACACAGATGATCATGCTGACATAAAGCTACAGCACAGCAAAAGTCTGGGCAAGCAACAACCGAGGTAACTTTCAGGTAGATATGGTCCTCATGAAACCACAGGGGAGAGGGCGATATTATTTTTTTCTTTTGTGTTGCAGGGTATCAGCATCAACCATGCCAAATGGAACACCAAGCCTAGACTTACAGATGCAGACTCCAGCTTGTGCCACCACCGTCACAGTGACAAGACACACTAGTCTAAGGGCTCACAAGGTCAGGCAGCAACGTGTGTGAACTCTTCCCCAGGGATATGCATGCCCAAGGCCCAGAATTGTGCTCTTTTTGATGGCAATGTGGAATTTTCTTCCAGTCCTTTACAGACAGACACATTCATTGTGCTGGTGTTGAGCAAGGTGCAGAAAGATGGGACCAGCTGAAACGTAGCCAGGTAATGGCTTTTGACACCTGCTTTTCAGGAGAAATATGAACAAATTACATGGGACAAGCACCCGTCTGAAATGGCACTCAGTGGGCCCTCGCGTTCGCATTTTGTAATGAAGTTAAGGCATTTCTGCTGCAGTGTGAGATAAAGGCAACTCACTGCAGTCTTGTCTGTGCTACCAGCCATGTTGGTGTCTCAGCTATCTGTTCACACACAGGTGATGATATTCCCCCTAATGCTGTTTAAATAGTCCAAGATATTTTCAGAGTCACGGAATAGCTGCGATCGGAAGAGACCTCTAGAGATTGTCTAGTCCAACCTCTTCTGAGGGCTGCATTTATCATTTTTTAATTGCATATTAAAAATGAAAAAATGTCAGAAGAGGAACATTAAAGAGTTCTGTTTCTCATTAAAACAGGACAGCTAATGTACATACAATATGTTCAGTGACAGCCATTAACTAGTCAACAAATCATCATCCAGAATGCCACAATTACTATCTAAAATGAGTGAACGGCTGTTGTGCAGTGTCTCATGTGCACATACAGCACATACAGATTAAATCTGAAAGATAGCATCTATACAAGCCCATTGTGAATGTCCATTGCACCTCAAAGCTCTACAAGCAGATGGTCTTTTAGAGGTTTTTTAATTGGTGTCACAAATACATTCATTGGCAATAATGCTTAAAACAACATTCTGTGTTTCTGGAGTGCCCCCCGGTCGGGGGTCACAAAGGTATTCACTGACATTGGATTATGCTCCTGCGAGATGATTCTTGTCCTGTTTTGCCAATGGGGATAAAAAGTCAGAGGAGTTGCTATTTGGAATGCCATTTCCATGGCAAAACCTATAGCTTCTCTCTGCTGAGCCATGGTCCTGTGACAGAGTACAAAATTACCCTCCATGACAACCCAAAATCTTTTCCTGCATTTTCCCAAGGACACGAGGACTGAAGAACCCACAAATGCATAAAGCCTGGACTAATTAGAAGATGATTTTGCTAAAAATATCTCCAATCTCAGCCTTAAATGTAAAACAGTGTAATTTCCCAAATAGGAACCCAGTCTCATTCCTTCATGTCTGTGATGCCTAAATCATTGCCATATCTGAGTTTCCTTACAGTCAAAGCTTCTGGTGGCTCACAAAGTCTGCCTGTTTCTGTTTTGCTCAGTATTGAGGAAAAATCAATTGCTCCAGGTGTAGCAAACCATCTAAAATCAAAACACAGTGATCTGAAAGCAAGACCTTCTGCTGCCATGTTTTGGACTAGGGCTTCAATGTCCTGAAGGAGGAAAGGTGACCATGATGGGTCCTGTCGAAGGGAAGATCAATCAATTAAGTTTAAGGTGTGGTATCCAGACAGGATCAGGGGGACCTCACGGACATTCAGTTGAGCTGGTCTAGCTTTTCTTGCTTCCTCCTCTATTCCTCTGGATAAAGAGGAATTCAGCTTCATGACATACATGTGACTGGATACGGGGGTAGCGTTTTCTATTGCTGTAACTTCCTCAACGCACATGGCTCTGTTCCAAAATGCTGCTGGGTAGATAGAATGATGTGTAAACTGAGATCCAGGGAATAAGTATACTTGTTATAGCTAAAAGGACTGCATGCTAACTTGTCAGAATAAATGTTTGCCAAGACCATTGTTAATTCCCTAAACTTTCTGAAAATGAAAGAGAACATCAGCCCCAGCAAAATGTGATTGAAGTTAACTGCTTTGATGTTTCTTGAGGAAATCTTTGGATAATTTCTCAGCCACATCTGTGCATCCTGCAGAATTAAATATCTGTTACAACTTTACTGAGTTGCAAATTTCTGTGATACCTTGGTTATAGATTTCAGTGGCATGGGTTTTTCGCTCATTAAATACAGGGCATAATTAAGCTCCCTTTTGACATATTCCATGGGTCTGGCTCTGCCTCCATTTTGAAAGTGAATCCTATTTATATGCTGTTCTCTGATGTACTTGGGCAGCTAATCATTCAAATAATGTTTCTATATCTTTCCAAGAAATAAATAATAGAAAAAAAGGGAGTCCTGCTGTCAGCAGATTTTTGAGAGGTTTGAGTTGATAACTTTCGTTATTGTGGAAGGTTTTTTGCTTGGCACTCTGTGCTGTAAACAGAAATGGTAATAAGCCACTCCTGTGAAGTGGGTTAAGTTTTGTTATAATAGAAGAAGATGTCAGAAAGTTACAGGAGTAAGTCCTAACTGACTGGAGATCTGAATGCACCATTTCCTCCCCCTGTTCTCCCACGCAAGTGTTGCATGTGAGAAGAGGCTGTCTTGAAGTCCCTGAACCCTCTTGCAAGGCCTTTGATTTGCTGAATTTCTCACTGTTCTTCCTTTTGATTTGATAACCATGTGAGAGGTTAAACTAGGACATTTGGTTGCCTCTGTGTAGCAGTCGCATTTCAAAGGTAGATGGAAATAGACATTAGCAGGTTTTCTGTACCTGAGCTGTATCTTAATCAGCTTCATAGATGATTTTTCTCTCCAAGTCATCACTGAGAAGAAGAGATTTTATTGTTCTAGACATGAGTGTTCATCAGGGCTGAGGGGGAAATGGTAAGACCCACAGTTCCCTCTATAAGTTGCTCTGCAAACCTCTAGCAAGGCATGTAACACCTCCTCTGCTGTAATAGAGTTGTCACTGGACAGGGAGGATTTGAATAGTGACTTGCTGTGAGGCCAGCCATTGTGCCTTAGAGACTGAACAGGATGGATTTTTCACAAATGAGCTACTTCATAAGGAGTTTGATATTAATTTTTCCCCCTAGTCTGTGTAATATCCTACTCTGTAGCTTCCTGTGATGAAGAGAAGGTTTGGATGGAACCAAACCCCTTTTCTGACTCCATGTGGTCTCTAATTAAATGATTCAATTAGTCTCTTTGGTCTCGACTGACTTGACTTTTCCAGAAAGTACAAGTCATCTCCCTTCAGCTCCCCTCTGTAAGACTTCAGCCATCTAGAACCTACAGAAAACTCATCTGGATCACTGTTTGTGTGGCCAAAAAATTTTTACAACTTTTTCACGTAGGCTGAGGATAGTGCTGTGTTGTTAAAATCATCTTTCCTTGCTGTCTTGCCACAGGATTCACTTTCTGGAAATGACATTGTTGGCAATGGGACAGTGGAACTTTGGAAAAGTCATTAATTCAGCCTGCCCTTCCTGAGCAAGTATCCCCTTGCAAGCCATCTGCTCAGCCTGGAAAAGCTTTGTTCTTCTCATAGGTCATCTGAGGATTTGAGAGGAAAGAACACGATCAAAATCATGCAGGCACAGCACTTTATGCCAGGCTAACAACCAGCCCAGACCTGCCATCAAAGATGCAGGAGCAAGAGTCAAACTCAGAGCTGATGTGAGATGGCAATAAAGGCTGCTGCATGAGCAAACTTTGTCAGGAGGATCAATTGTCCGGTCAGTTCACAGGGAAGCACCAGTTGCTCAGAGAAGAAGAGCCAGACCCTGTAACAGGCAGATATAATAGACATTAGAAGAAGAGAAAAATGGTTTTGGTTTTACAAGATATGAAAGTTGTATTTGAGACCGGGATTAAAAACAATTGTTGCAGTTGTGCCTTTGCCAAGGAAGGATCATTTCTGTACAGATCTTCAGTGGTGCAGCTCAGAAAGGTGATGTTGAGTGTGCAGGAAGCTGGGAGCACAGATGGTGCTGTCCATGAATACTGAGGGCTCAGCCCTCAATGGGGCTCATTTATCCTCTTGCACAGAAAGGTGGGATTCCTTATTAGCTGGGTCATTGCTGCTTGACCTTGTCCTGTCCTTCCACAACTCCTGACACATTATTCTCATCCTATTAGTACCAGACTGGCATACAGACCTTGTTTCAAACTCTTCTGTTCCGAGAGTAACACAAAGTATTCCAACACTTTTATTGTCTGCTTTTTGATGAGTGAAGAACTTTTCCCACCTTGACTGATATTTGAACTTAGCTTGTGCTGCTGGTTAGTAATTCCAGACATTGCAGAAAGAAATACTTAGCCGTAGACATATGTCACAGTCTGAAATTAAAGCTCAATTTAGTTTAATTGTCCTTGATTTTATCAAGCATTCAAAATGATTGACTGATTCCACATGCAGACAATAAATACATAGCAGCTCAGAAATGTCTTCCTCTTTATGGTAGTGATTTTATGCAGTTTTCTGGTCTTCCAAATGATCTTTTTTTTTGTTCTGAACCTGATTAAATCTCTTTAATAAAGGCTACTTCGGTGGTTTAAGAGGCCAACATAATTTGTGCAAAGGCATGGAGTAGTTTCTTAGCACTGGATGAACATGGCTTGGGGTGATGATAGTTTTTGTATTAGTTTGCTAATATTTCAGTGTTCCCAGAAGAGGCAGGCGATTTGGAGACCTGTGCATCTCAGACAGGATTAATGGATCCAGCTCAGCAATTAGTTTTGGCCTTTGAGTGAAAGTGACATCCTCCCACTTTCTCAAAAATCATGTGGCCACTTCAGGCTGTTCTGGGAAGATTTTCCAGAGATAACCTGAATTTTGCAGTATTGTTCTGTTCACAGAAATCCTGCTGCTGCTGTTATTGCTGCAAAAACCAAGAGTGAGGGGGATGAGAAAGCAAGAAGCTGGGAGAGGTAGTTGCAAGAACTGTTACTGTTTTTTTATTATTTTATTAATTTCTTATCTTGTGTCCAGGAGCCCCCATCATGGCCTGAGACCCACTGACAGAAGCCGTGCTGTGAAGAGCTCTCACTCTATTCTGAGAAGGAAAGGAGGTAAAAACCAGTGGTGGATTGAAATGGCATCACCTTCCACCACAGTGTGTCAAGAGAAACGAGCGGATACACCCTGATTTGCAACAGGGGAGGGAGAGATGGCAGGTCCTGCTTCATGTACCAAGGCAAGTACTGAGCAGGCAGCAGGGAGTGCTGGTAGTCCATATTGTTGGGATGGATGTGGCTCCCTGCTGGAGTCTTCAGCCTCTTGGGTGCTCTGAAGCTGTATATAATATCAGTGGGAGGTACACGTCCTACAGGATCCTAACTTGCACACTCTAAATACTCTCTGGACCCAACATCACCCTTTTGTTGTATCAGTGCCTAAGGTTATTTAGTTGAATATGGCTCCAAGGCTACTAGAAGCTTTTCAGCTTGCCAAGAGATCTTTAGGTCTTTATCCTGCTTGTGTCCTAGCCTAGTCTCATGCTCATTTGCGTGGTGTCTGTCCTAGCTGGGCATGTTAAGCCCATGCAGACAGGATGTGCATGCAGAGTGTGTTGTGCTTTCCAGAACTACCTGGCTCACTGTAAGTTTTCAGAGCTGAGTCTGTTGCAGAGCCCTTGCTTCAGTAGGATCTGAGGATCGTGTGAAAAAATGGAGGGAGGAAGCAGGCTCCTGGTACCTAAGGACTTCATGCAGCCCCATTCTGGATGCTGTCCTTCCCCAAGCTCCCCAGACCTGAGGAGGGAGCAGTGTACTCAGTATCTGCGGTGGCAGCAGACTGCCATCTGGGAGCCCTCCTTCTCCAGGGCCTTCTGGTCAGTTGGCCATATCTAGGCCATTACGTAATGGCAGAGGTGTCCAAGGGGACAGATGGCAGCTCTGCCAGCCGGACAGCTCATCTGACCCACACACTGCTCCACTGGGGCTTGGGCAAAGGGCCAGGGGACACCGCGCTTCTCCCAACAGGCAATCAATGGCAGCGGCTTTTACTCAGGATCAATTGATCTCCTTTACAGGGCACTGAAAGTATTTTATTAGCTATCTCTGGATAAGCTTCCTCTCCCAAATAGTTCCAGACAGGATGCTTTTTCAATTACTAAAGATCTGAGGATCAAGTCCTCCATTGTTGGAAACTGTCCTACTTCCTTTGATTCCTGAGGAGCTGTAACAGACTATACCAGAAGAGGTTGTGTTTCCTTAGTTTCTTCTTAATGGTAGGAAGGAGGTGAAATTTTCTTGCTAGGAATTGATACTTTTTTTTGATTCTTTTGTGTAAAGAGAAGGAAATAATGTAATACAAAATTTTTTAAAAGATTGTAGTACATGAATTATCTCTTTTACCTTCCTTGTTTTTTATAGCTTTGACATAAGACATATGATTCAATTTGGATTAAAACAGAAATAAGCTCATTTTGCTCCTACACATTCCTTTAAAAGCCTGCAAATTCTGCTTTTGATATTTTCCTACCAGATCATTTCTGAAGGGAATATGGCTGCCTCTGGCTTTTAAAAAGTTTAGCTGCTGTTTTTGAAAGCTTCAGAACTAATCTAATCCATTTTATATGTGCATGTGTGTGTGCATGCATAGAAGTTTGTATTTGTATATGAAAAGCTAACTGGAATGTCAATATAAAAGTATATCTATTTTTTTTTAATTTCGTGCACTATTTTCAGTCTCTTTTGTTTGAAACTTCTTGAAAACATTACAAGAAAGAAGTTTTTTGAGGTTTCTTGCAATCAGAGCATCGGTGAGTATAAGAGGCAATGATCACAATTCTTTCCATACAGATGCATTTATTGAGATTTGTTTATAGACCAGAAATACCCCTGGTATACTTTGTGGTAGGTTATGCTTTGGCTATCTCTAATTTCATTTGGGGGAAAAAAAAGCAGCCAAACTGATTCCCCAACTTGAGCAAAGAGTAGCCATACAGAATTCAGTGACAGCCCAGCCCAGAGAAATTCACCTTGCAGCTCATCCTTCAGCCATTCCCACCCTCATTCTCTCCTTCACCTCTCCAGTTACGCTACATCCCAGATGAGGGGACAACCAGCCTCTCATCTCGGATCATGAACTGTGAGCAAGCAATCCAGCAGCTCTGTGAGATTCAAAGCAAGCCACCGTGGGCAGCACAAATGATGAGGCACAGCGTGCTGTCCGTGTACCTCTGCAGTGCTTTCCAGCCATGGGCAGGGGCCTGGGAGGGTAGGGAGAGGACCCTGGGGGTGCCCAGCCCTCCAGTGGCTCCCAGACCCCACATCATGAAGACACACAGGCAGCCACCTTGGCACCTGGCTGTGCTCTCACATCTGTGAGGTGGCAACGTGCCACTTGCTATTCTTGTTCATGCAGTTTTGACTGGCTGCTTGCATTACCCCAACAGCCTGAGAAGTGATTATTTCCACTGATGGCACCACAAGACCTCCTGCAAAGTGAATGCTGCTTCAGCAGCAGATTCAGTTTCCCCCAGGGCATAGAAACCTGTGTGACATGGCACAGCACAGCTGGAAATCAGATGCCAGCCTCCTTCAGACAAGCCAGCAGTCATGGGTGCCAAACGGGCTTGGCTATGGCACAAAGTCTGCAGTGGAATTGCCACTGTTGTGAATGCCCAAGTTGCCCATGAGCAGCCATGAAGTTTTTCTCCAAAGTCACAGTAAGTGCGACTGAGCATTTCTCTGAAAATAAGTGAGCTTTGCTCATGGCAGGGCAAAGTGAGGTGCAGCGCAATCAGCAAATACCCATGTTTCTCTTGGCATGACTCTTCCGATCTCTCAGGGGATCAAAGGCCCCCAGTCTGCCTGAGAGTGTCTCAAGCTGAAGTCCAGCCCTTGCTGCCAGACTGAAAACTGCCCAGGGAAGCAGGAGGGATTCATGAACCCCCTGTGCCTGTGATGGCCTTGGTCACTGTGAGGTGACCTTCTGGAGGCTTCTGCCCACACCCACCATATCCTGAGGATTCAGAGAAAGCTGGCCTTTCACTGAACGTTGTGAGGGCTTCTTCAGGCAAGGGAACAGAAATTTTAGTTGACTTCCCTCTCCTCACTATCCCCAGCTGCCATCTGGGGGAACATTCCCCCTATGGCCACAGCCTTTTCTGATACAGTAGCTTGCTCTGCAGAGAACAGTGGAATCAAGCCGGTGGCAGCAGTGGGGCACAGCAGAGCCCAAAACATTTGTGGCCAAGGTGGCTTTCATCATGTTCAAATGGCTTGGAAAATGTGCCATCAGGGAGAAATGATTTCCCCGTTGCCTCTCCCCACACCCCCCCTTGGTTCGATGCACTCTTTTGCTCGATTGCCACACACTTAACCCAGACCCCAGGCTGCCATCCAGAAACATCCTTCCGAGCTGCTGCTGCTGCTGTGGGCACAGACCTGCGTGCGCTAATGCAATGCAGAAGAGCCATGAAGCTCTCATCTGTCAGCCCTAGGTACGAATTTAAATTAAACCTCATTTAGCTTGGTGCTCCCTTTTGATTTATTGGCAGACATTTCTCACTGTTTGAGCCTTGTTAAATTTCTAGCAAACACTTCACTGACCAGCTGTTCCTATTAAGTCAAAAGAGTGCTGCAGCGTGGGGTCATTGCCTCCTCACTTTTGGTGGCTCTCGTACACAGTCCCCACAGAACTCTCTCGGGGAGGGAATTATACCCATCGCTCCATATGTGAGACGCCTGGCTAATGCCAGTGAAGCATTCTACGTTTTGTGCCTCTGTCTCTCCCAGTTCTCGCATTTTTTGTTCTATGAACCAACAAAACACCTCATAAGCTTCCTGTCAACTGATGGGGCAGGGTCATTTTCCACTTCAGGCCTTTCTCGCCATTTCATCCTGCTTGCTAGGAACCAGTCAGTCATTTTCAGGTGGCTGCAGAGGCAGCTTCTCAGGTCTGCAGTGCAGTTGCAAGCATTAGTCATTTAGAACTCAGACTTTGTTGCTGTACTTACAGATCTCAGTGAAGAAACTACAAAAAGATGATAGCTTTAGCATCCAAGCACATCTCATACATGCAGTAAAGATGCCAGAGCTTTGAATTCTCCTTATTTATCACAAAAATTCTATTTTACATTTAGATTGTGTCTCCCTACTGAAGGATACCAGGGTAGCTCATAAACAACATACACACTTTAATAATACATCATGGAAACACAGCATCCTCTGGGGTGGACAGAAAAACCCAAGGAGAACTCAGTGCATAGCATGGAAAGAAACTTGTCTCAAAACAGAAAGAGAAGTCACAACGCTTATGCAACACTGTTAGAACTATACTGCTGCGGAGAGGAAAAAACCCAAACAACACTGTTTTTTAAAGTTTTCATCAAAAAACCAATACATGGTGAACTCTGTGGAATTCAATTTATCGAGCTCTCAGGATCACAAGTTAGGTCAGCCTTGCCAGGAACTGATACAGTTTGTAAGTAATCCAAACTCAAGGTGTCAGAGCACTGTTATATTTCTCTGATCTCTTGCCTTGCTCTATTGTGTATTCATATGGCGCTGTATAGCTGTGCTTGGGGCAGAAAAGACACTACTTCCACCCCAGAGATAGCAATTCGATCTAAAACTGAGAAGGCTTAGGAACCTGAGGACCCTCCTTCGCACTCCAGGTGTGGAGTTAGTAACTAAACCTGCACATTTGTTTGAAAGTGTGTGTGTGCTATTGGTGTTAGGAAGGATCTTTGCTCCTCCCTTGCAGCTGAATTGAGTGTGTCATGCAGGTAACAGTCCCCTGTTGACTCTGTGCCAGGACTTTCGGGAAGCCAAGTGGATGGCTGCCATTCAGTGGTGAGAACAATGGAAAAGCTGTTCCTGACTTGCATTTGGAAATGGTCCTTCCACCAAAATAGGTGAGACTGTTCTAATCTTCATTCAGCAAACTCCTCTTACCAATCTGTTTTGAGTGAGATGTTGGAAAATTTTGTTGAGCCCACAACAAAACCAGGGCTTTTTCCAGAATGTACTTTCTGCTGTTGCAAATGCTAGATACACTGAAAGAATAGCTGGGAGCTCTTTGTCTTTCCTTTAACCTGTTGATTGACAAATGATCCAGAATGGATTTTTGCAACTCTCTTACAGGAATCTGTACACAAACATCAAAATGGCAGAGAGTAATACAGTATTTAAAATTTAGACTCAAAGGATTTAAGAACACAAAACAAAATCCTGTTTGCAGTAGGGAAGACATCATCCATCTCTGTCAGCCATAGTTAGACTTTGTTAGCTCCCATTAAACTCTTTGCAGATCTGAACTTGTCATCCTCTTTTTAATTCTAGGCAAGTAGCAAATTGGCTTAAAAATGTAGAAGTTGTCCTGATGTATATGCACGCTTGCTTCTGCCTTCAGCTTTCAAGCATCTGAAGGCATCCATTAGATTAGTTATCATGTTAATAAGTAGATTTTAGAAATGCAGTGTGTTCACAGCTCTCACTTGGACAAAAACTCAAGTGATTAGAGGCTTCTGTCTAGATATATCAGGGAACTGACCTCCACCCTTGAAAGTGTAACTTTGAGCTCATTTTATCTGCCACAGAGAGAGAGGGGAATCTTAGTGCCCTGGTAGCAAGTAAAATTGAAAGGTACTTGGGAGATTAGAGGTGGCTCTGTCTGATGCTGAATGCCCATGCCTGGTGAAGAAAGGTGAGGGTGTTTATTGGTGAAGATGCATTTTTCTGGGGAGGAAAAAAGGAAGCAGCCCTTCTGGATCTTTGTCAAGGTACCAGAGGATTCTTGTCCATGTTATTTCACACCCCCAGCCCAGGTTATTGGCTAGGTTGTCCATGCACAATGTGGAGACAGAGAGAACTGTCTGTCAGTCATGTATGAGGAGCTAGGGGCTCTTGGTGGTGGTAAGGGAAGTTCTAGTTAAAAAAATTAGCCATCAAACTGAAGGAATGGTGATTTCCACCCTGCTTTGGTGTGGAATCAGCCCCTCTTTGCATCCTGTTAAATCTCCTCTGCCAGAGATGACTCATCCCTGAGGTTCATAAAAATACTTCTGAAGAGCTGAGAGGTTTTTTTTCTCTTTTCCTTTTTTTTTTTTTCTTTTTTACTGTTGAAGTGGACCCATAGCACTGAATATATATTTACAAAATTATTCCCTAAGGCTATTTCAGTATCCTGCTCTTTAAATCCATCATACTTTTACCATAAATACAAGAATGTCTGTGACACAGGGGATACGATGTCAGCAATGTGGGTAAGAAACACACTTGCAAAACCTGAAATTATGTTCAATATTTTTGGAAAAAGGACAGGAATCTCATTTTCTTTTGTAGTAACTTGGTGGACATAGGCTTATCTAGGTTGCTTGCTTATTGCCAAAGAGAGGACTGATCGGTTAACCACTGCCTCATGTGCGCAAGACAGCTGGGTGGGGAGCTTCTTCCTTTTTTGTATGGGGTCTTATTAGGGGGCACCAACATCCTACAGTGAAAATAATGCCTTTTTCTCTTACGTGGGAAGAGATGCTGCAGGCCAGCATTGTGAGAACTCCCCATGGTCACTGGGAGAGTGTACCTGTGCTGCAAGGTGTTGTTATGTCGTGTGTGCACCAGGGAGTGGAGATATTTGCTCCCCGAGCATTTTCTGTATTGCATTATCCATCAGAGCTGTGGTATGGGAGCTGACCACGAGTTTTGTGTGCAGGATGAGTCACAGCAGACTCAACCTGCTGCAGATGGGGGTACTCAGAAAGCCCTGGCCCCCAAGAGGCTCTAAGAAGTGACAGCACAGGTGACAACCTAAGCAGTTTTCTTCCCTGTGGAAGTGAACAGCAGCCAGTCAAGTGGCATCTTGGAATGAGTCATCGCTGTACTGAGCAGCATCATTATTTTGGGAATTAACCGACGGAAGCACATGCCCATGCATTATAAAGGGTGTAACAATAAAATCTACACCATTATAACCAAACTTCACAGAGTTTGGCAGAGAGCAGGCAAACTGTGAAGTTTCTATTTGCAAATGCCTTATTGATGTTATTCCAGTGCTTCTACCATTATCTCTTGCACACTCTCTATCTTTCCCTGCCACACATTTAGAAAGTAAATAAGCTCATCAGACACATGTTCCATTTTATGAGAGCAGAGATGCATACAAGAGCGCGAATGAATATGAATAGCCCTTTTTTGGCAATACCCAAGCTTTGGAGCTGATTTGTATGACTCAGAAATAAATACTGTGCTAAAAGGGCTCCCATAAAAATATGGACGGTGAAAGTAATGGGGAAAGGAGGAAACATTCTTCTCAGAAAATGGCTCTCCCTGAGACAGCTTCCTGAGACATGTGGCAAGTTTTGATGTGGGCCTGGTTTGCATGGCAGCTCTTTGGGCTTGCTGACAGCTCTCTTCCCAGGGAGGCATGCCACTGCTTCACACTGAACGAATGTCTTCAGAATGCAGCAAAAAACAGACTCATCTTTGAAGGGAGCAAAGATGAAAGAGAGTCTATAAAATTCTCAGCAACTGAAAATAAATAATAATAATAAAAAGCCATACAGAGCTTTAATTTCCTTTCTGTTTTGGTTTGGTTTTGTTTTGTTTTTCTTAACACTTTCCCATTTCACACTCTCAGTCTTAAATAAGAAGGTGGCCTTAAATACTGCATTTTCACACTTGACAATAAAAATTATTAGATTAGTTAGCATTATACATAAACTGGGAATGACTGTAAGGCTAATAAGGCTAGGAACACCCCTAATATTTAGGTTTTTACCTGTGTCTGCCTTTTAGGGATGATTTTAAAAGGAACTACTTCTCCTAGCATGTAGGCCATAAGCTTGTCACATTGCTACCAAACCATGGGAAATCATCCATGCACCAGGGCTGGTGTAAGATGGGCAGCCAGAAAGGTGTTGGTTGTGCTGGTTTGTCATTCCAAACACGTAAGAGAAAAGGGCTTCTTTTTCACTGCAGAATTTTGGTGCCCCATGCTTTTTGGTGGGAGGGCTCTTAACACTGCGCAGAAGCCCATAGGCATATCTCTAGCCCTGTGGATCCCAGATCCTTACCACCTCCCCCAAAATCTAGACAGCTGTGGAGATCAGCTATTTTTTGTTAATTCTTAGAGCTCATCGAAAGGTGACTAGAAAAGGAATCCATTTATGGCAGAAGGGAGATGCTTCTCTGCTGGACTATGAATGCTATTTTGATACAGTGCTGGGTTTGCAGGGCTGTCTGTGTCTAGGTGCCACCAGTCTACATGGTGTCAATTTGTTCTGTCCATTGTACACTAAAAATGATGTGTGGGATGCCCCAAAGAGATGCCAGAGGGATTGTGCCTTCACAGGCCGTGCCTTCAAATGTTCATTAGTGGCCCTTCTGACCTTGTAGCAGAGTAGATCCAAGTGTGCCAAGCCAAGAGAGCCGTAAGATCCGTACCTTGTGAGGCAGATGTAAAATAAGATGTAGAACAAGTTTCTTTTAAAACTGCCTTTATTAAATCACAGCCAAGTGTTTCTGAAGTGGCCTGGAAAGAAGAGAAGGCTTGAGCACTGCCTGGCCTGACTCTGTCCAAGCAAGGAAAGGAGGAAGGTTTCGGGTCAGCTCCTTCCCCAGCACTGGTTGATAATGCTTTCTTCTATTGGGGATTAATACGCCAGGGTTAAGAGTTTTATTTAGTAAGCCTTTACTCCTTACTTTATTTTGGTGTGTTTTTTCCTGGAAGATTAAACTGGAAAGCAGTGTTCCTACAGTGAATAAATACATCATAGGAACCAGAAACTAGAAAGGCTTCAGACCTGGTCAGCCTTTGGAGTCCTGCTGCACAAATAAAACAAGTCTTTGAGAGGAATAGTGTGGATTTTGTGTCCAGCTGCCAGACAGTGGGGAGCTGAGAACTGGGCCTGGGTCTGACTGTGAACCTGTTGTGCCAAAGCCCTGGATGGGGAGGTAATCACTCACTGATTCTCTCAGAGCAGATGGGCAAGGAATGCCTGGTCTCAGGGGGCATGCTGGCCTCCAAAGAGCACCAACAGGGAGCAAAGGAAGGATCTGTCCTCAGGTCCTGGGCTGTCAAAAACGGATTTTCAGGACCTGACTGCTAAGCTACTGCTTGATCTTAAGTGGATTCAACCAGAGGCTTTTGAGGGTTTAGAGAGTCCTTGCTCCATGGAGGAAAATGCTCACTACAATTACTCATTGGTTCACTGCGGCCAGAGAGTGACTGAAAGACACAGAGTGGTTTTTCTGTAGCAGACAGCAGGTTTTTGGTGTATTTGTTATAAGCCTCTGGTCCCTCTATGAACCCAGGGTTAATTTAGGAAGGAATTAATCTTTTGCACAGGGGTATCTATAGCGGCTTTGGGGAAGGCTTTATAGATCTGCAGATATCTATGTGTACGTGGTAAAACACCTAAACATCCCCTTCCTCCTGAAGGGAGAAGAGCCCATGTGTGAGAAAAGACCCACTCCAGACTGCCCCAGACTATGTCACAGCCCTGCCATGGCACATCCTGGCACGGCCAGCCCTGCCTGTCCCTTCCCAGCCCCTGGGGCTCCCCCCACTGCCCCAGGCCCTGGACCCCGTGTCACCCCCTGGGGCCATCAGCCCCTGACCCATCAGCACTGCAGCGGGGCCAGTCTCCAGCTCCATACAGCCCTGCCCTGCTGGCCACAGGCCCTCTGAGCCAAGCCCACCTGGTGCATGTCCCAGTCTGAGAACAGGCTCCTGGTAAACAGTGAACACACTGCAGGTGGCATCCCAGGCACAGAGTCCCCTGGCTACTTTCTGTCATCACAGTTCTCCTGCTGTGCTGAAATCTCCCAAGTCAGGAAAGCAATACCTGGCTAGGTCACAGAGGGAATGCTATCATCTATTAAACTTTGAGCAGAAGACTTTTCTCTGAGAGTTGGTTGCTAATTTCAGACTAGTTGTTAGTGAGGTGGTGGCATATACCCTCATCCAACTATCTTGTACCATTTTGTTCCCTGGAATTAGGTGTGGCATTTGCTTCCAGCACCCCTGAAGGCAGTATGCTGAGGTTTCAGGTTTAAGCATACTGGGCTTGAACTAACGAGGCAGCAGCACTGCTGCATCTGTTCCATCTGGAGTTGTATGATACTGATTCACTTTTATTTTCCCCCTACAGCATCAGCCACTGGAAATAAAGGGGTGTAAGGAACGTCATTCCTTGTCATTGTGGTTACAGAAAATCCTGGAAATGCAACCGAGAGTACATGGAGCTTCAAAAATCAGGAACCGAAACAAACAAAACCGTGCAATATTTATTAATAAATTTCAGTTAAGTCTCCCTGGTTTCAAGCCCAGTTGCACGATTTCTCTAGGGGGAGGCAGGAGGAAAGTGAATTTATGACTGTTGAATGTTTGAGCCTGTCAGGATTGTACTGAATACTACAAAAAAATGGATGGCTAGAAATAAATTTGGGTGTGAATAAGCTGTTTCCTCCACAGGTCTGGTTTACTCTGGCAGGGTGTGCTTAACGGTTGACTGGAGAAAAAAAAATGTGACAGACAGGATGGTTTCTTACAAGCTCCTCAGGGAATTTAAACACAAGCTCTGTTCTTCTTCCCTTTAATTCACCCTCTGGTCACTGGCAAAATAATTTAGATTCAAATTTTGGGTTTAGGGAAATTGCTGGTAGAAGGGGAAGGGTTAATTTGTTTACTTGGGGTGTTCTGTTTATTTTGTTTTACTTTTTTTTAAGCCCTGATGTGAATTATCCGTTTTGGCAAGTGAATGAGAACAGTTGCATGTACTTGGTATTTTCTGTCACATACACTATTATTAGTAAGAAACACATTTCCTTTTGGGGCGCTAAGGACAAAAATAAGGCTGTTCACATTACCACCCCCCTTATTAACTCTGTTCAAGCAATTGTGCTGGCATTTAAGAGAACTGGCAAATGCATTTGTTCAGTGGCAAATGTGATGCATTCAACGTTCTTTTCACATGAAGAAGAAAACAGGGGCTTTTAAGCACAGGGAATATAATAGCCAAGCTTTGGTAATGATTTCTAATATCTGAAAGAAAGAAGAGGGAAAAAAGATCTCATTTACTTGTTTTGGTGTGAAGGAAAGGGAACAGCTCTATTATCCAAAATCTGCTCTGGAGCTTTCAGTGCTACTTGGTGCACATTTTCTCTCCACATGTAGACAGATCTGCCTTCAGTAACAACTCATTGGGCTGTGGCTTGGATTTTGCGTGCAGTATGGATGGTATTGCTTCATCATCTAAGCACAAGGACAGGACATGTAGCACAAAGTTTATCCACTTGTAGGGTAGGATACCTTTTCTAAGAATGAGTTCTATCATGATGCCCAGATGCTGTTGGGCTCTTTTCTTTTGTCAGCAGTGCTATCATCAGTCATAACAACATGGTGGGTCATTGGGTCATGTTGCTGAGTACCCAAGCAATTCAGATCATGGGGTGCTGAAATCTGCTTCCTTTCAAGGTGCTTTGCTCACTGGTATTGGCATTAAATTTGGCCCAGATTAGGTTAGTTTGAAACTGTTGCAGTATTTTCCGACTTTATCGCACTTTCTTTTCCACTGGTACTGATTAAACAGAATTCTTTGACTTTCCAGAATGGAGTTTTTGTGCTCATCCCTCACTACTTGTCACTTGTCTACTTGTCTCCATTTGTTGTGAAGAAAGTTGGTGGCTCTAAATCCAAGTAGGGGTTTAACGTCGCCTCTCAACATGGAGAGGAATGAAATGCAGTGGTGCAAAGTGATGTGGTGACTGATGTAGAGGACACTTGTTTACTTTTTTTTTTAAACCAAAAATGCCCAAGGAGCTGGTAGTGATAGCAAGCAAAATGCTTCTTTCTGGCTGATGGGGACAGAAAAGTCATACAGATAAGACAAAAAGACAGAGAAGTTAACTTTACACTTAGCAATGAGGTATTTTTCCTGTCTGTTTCAAGGACTTTGGTCTTCATCCACCAGTCTTTATATATATACTAAATAGCATTTAACAAGTGGCTTTTAAAATAGGGTGAACTTTTGCAAGGGGAGCATTTATAGAAGTAGCTATTTAGTTTGTTAGTAATTTTCAGTATTCATTTTGCTATTGCTGAATATACAGAACAGGATTATTCACCCACATTACCCAGCTGCTTCTGTTTGATAACACAATAAAGATTGTGAGGTGTCTTTCCACAGAAATGACTGTGATGTCATGATTCATGTGATGTCATAGCTATGAAGAAGCGGGATCTGTGAGAAAGAGTTGTTTTTGAGACAGAAAACCCCAAAATATAAATGTCTTGCATTATTGGTCAAATGGTAGATTAAAATGTGATTCAGTCAAGGAATATTGCAAGAAATTCATTTGAAAAATGCTTCCTGATATTGGAGTACACTAAAAACACAATAGTATCAATAGAAGAAGCTGTGGTACTTTTCCACTATTCTTTTCCTATAGATGAGACTTGGCGATGCCAGAAATTTCTAGAAGAAGGTGATATGTTACAGTACCTAGCAAAGAATATGTTGGGGGGGTGGGGTTGGGATTTTTTCATTTAGCTTGCTGGCAGTTGCCAGTTGAACTGGATATGCAGTTGCATTTGGAAGTTCTCTGACCTCTTCGACAGCTGGGACTTTTAGAACTGTAAACCTGACACAGGCTTGCACAGTATTTTTCTCGTGCTGCAGCTCCCTGGAACTGCAATGAAGACATGCAAGGGAATATTCAGAAATGAAGGTTATAAGTCAGGTGTACAAACCATTATCACTAGATGCTTCAGTGGATGTTTTGTGTAGAAGTCCTGTAACATTGCTTGAGTTGATCTAGCCCAAAATGCTGTTTGTTCTTCTTTTCAGAAGATGTATTTATTGAGGTACATTATTGAGATAATGTTCCATTTCTCTATCTCAGTAATGAGGAAAATCTCTTGAGCTGGATGTGTGCATCACACAGCTGGCTCTGAACTCTTCTGGATGATAGGCAAACCTGCTTTCATTCATTTGCAGCTGAAGACTGGGAGTTTTCACTGCTATGTGACAATGTGCATCAGGTCAGCCTCCCTGGTCATTCATTGACCAGCCTCAGCTGCCATTTGGGATCCAGAACAGGGCAGAGGCTATGCCAAGACCTTGCTGGTGGGCATCTCAACAGCTAGCAAAGCAACCTGTTCAGAGGCACGCTTCCAGGACACAGCCTTCACCAATGTAGCTGCTGCCTATTTCAACACCCAACAATTTGATGTTTTGAACAGGGGAAAAGCTGATACTTGAAAGTCTGATTCTTACTTTGGAAGTCTGCCGTAATGCTCCAAATCTTCTGTTTGGTTCTCCCCAGCCTGCTAATATTAGCCCAGCCCTGCTTCTGCAGGTGACACACGTGTCTGTATGATTAACTGCTAATGAGCTAAATGGTCTCCACTGACAGTAACATCTACTTACGTCTTTCTCCTTTTGGTGGAGCAGCACGTGAGCTGCTGTACAAGACAGCATCACTTTGTTCTAAGGGAAATATGCTGGGGAAAATCCATTTTGGATTTATGTCTGGAATATCCACAGATGTCTGCTCAAGTTCTGCATTTTGTAACCTCCTGTACTCAGGCTGAAAATGTAACTGCAGATGGGATCAGTGGGCAAACTCATAGATATTTTATCCCTTGGATCAAAGAGTATTATCTGGGCAAAAAAATACCAGAAAATCTTTCACAGCAAAACTCAAATGCAGGAAGACAGCTGTTAAAGATTTCCTGATATTTTTTAACTGAGAATCTTCTCCAGCAAGGTCTCCATTAACACAATGTCCTCCAGTCCTGTGGATCAACCAACTTGCTCCACCACCAAGCTGACTCCCATTACACTGGCATAACTGTGAATGCTAATAACTGAGAGGAGGTTGATACCAGAAAAGTATGTCTGGAGGTGGCAGCACACGTTCAGTCTGACCAAGAACTGATCACAAAAAGCAAGAAGACATTATGGCCTTGAGAGAGTCTGCCAAGAACCAGCTCAGACAAGCTGTGATGTGCTTCAGACTCTCAGGCTAACCCCACACTGACCAGCTAGAGATTGAGATGCTGGAGGGAGCCTACCTCTGAGATCCTCTGTGGCTCTGAGTGCTGGACAGACAGCACACAACACCATGGGTAAATTGCATGAGGCCAGCACTTCTGGAATTACAAGGCAGAGAGAAGCACTGCTGGTGTTGAGTTTTCCAGGAAAATGGAAACAGGTAAGTGAGGAAAGTACAGTCAGCTTTGGGTCAGCTCTGCAGAGGAAAAAGAACACAGTAGGCAGCTTTATTTTTGACAAGAGGTGATCCTGAAGATGTTTTTAATCATTTTCTATCCACACAGACAGAGAGAGTTATCTGTGAAACTGCATGAAATATTTGAAAAGTGTTGCACTGCCCTTGAAATGAGCAGTATGTTTTTAATATGATAGTGTAAAGAGAAGGTGAAGGCCTAACACAGTTTGTGATTGATCTAAGGTGTCCGAGTCCATCTTGCAGTTTCAGGGATGGTAAAACAGCAGCCTGTGATCTGTAACAAAAAAACTCACCCCAAACCCTTAAAGTCCAAGACAATAAGAGTGGGAAACAAAGAAGTACTGCTGTAAAGATAACTAATCCTTGACAACAAAACAAAAATTTCTTGCACAAAGGACAGCTGCCTACCTCACATTGAGGCTTAGGGAAAATGTTAGTACTCCCATAGTGTTGACCTACAGATTATCTGAAATATCTTAGCAGAGAAGAAAAAAGCAAGTACCAAACCCAAAGGTCATAAAAACAGATCATGGAGCTGCCTGAAATACGGAAAATGCACAAGGCTTGACTAAGAGCCAGTGACAGAAAAGAAACATCCAGGAGCTGCAATGACTTTCTTGTCTTGCCAGAACATGCAGGCATCAGAAGTCATGACAACAGAAAGAGCATTTGGATGCCTTCAGTGGGATTCCTTTTTGCTTCACCCTTTCTTTTCTCCTTCAGGGAGGAGGAGAAGTTTCTGGTGAGCCTGTTTACTTTTGTCCTGGGGCCAGAGGCAAACGCTAGTATGGTGAAATACAACAGGATGGAGATGTACACATCGCTAGAGGGACTGAGCGACATCTCTTGCCCTGGCTGCATACCTGTTAAGTCCCAATGCCATAGGAGTTGCCTGGGTTGATGCAGCTCTTCAGTGGTGCCAGACATTTTTCTGGATGTGACTGTGATTTCCTAACACTGTCACTGCCCAAGCATGAATGTAAATGATGTCAACAGAGAATGGTGTCAAGTCCCATTTGCTCAGAGGTGTTCTTCTTAATAGTGTTGGAGGAGATGCTAAATGGGTTGACCTGAAACCAAGTGCTGTACCAAGAATGTCCTAGACAGCCTGCTGGGAACAAGGACACACGCATTACACACAGTGTTACTGGCACAAAGAGGAATTTTCAAATGTACTGTCAGAAAAAGAATGAATTTTATTCCCACTGCGGGTTTATTAGAGACAGGTGTAAGAGTAAGTTATAAAATGTGAGAAATGTATTGATGTTAATAGTTGGAGGTAATATGTATCAAGTGTTGAGTCTCTTTCAAGGGACAGCATTACTGGAGTGGCTGCGGATCAAAACTAGTGAGAAGCGTTTGAGGACATCTTCCAAGAGATTAAGTGACATTTATCCTACAGCTCACTATTAGATAAAATGTTGAGAATCCCCTGGATTGTCAGTCCAGAAAAAGTTACCTTTAACTTCAGGTAAAAAAAGGAATGGAAGGAAGGTGCATTGATCTAGGACTCACTGCTGGGGTAAGAACAGGAGAAATAAGCCTTTCAGAAGAAAAAAAAACCAAACAAACCCCAACCCCCCCAACAAACCCAAGGAAAATTGTATAGCAATATCAAGAGCTGCTGAGGTATACCAGTTTTACCAAACCCCAGAAACAAAGAAGGCTGATCAGGTTCATTGGAGCTCTTGACTAAATAGGGAGATTTACCTCAAATGCTCTGCCTACACCTCTCTGAATTGAGAATGCTTCAAGTCCCTGTTTTCTCCAGTCCAAACGTTTAGGGGGGGAAGAAGTAGTTTGGTGACTGAAAAATGCTGGAGAACAGGACTATTAAAATTGGAGCTTATCATCCGGGAATGTATGGGATGCCTTTCTTTGGTCTTAAAATCAAGAAGCAAACACGGTTAGAAGGGAAAAAGGGGTTTTACCTCGGTATTTATTTTAAGGATCCTTGGTGCACCCCGTCCAGGTGGAGCACGCTGGAATGCACATCAAAATGCACACACAATAGTTCAGGTATATCATTATAGGCTTTACCAATTAGCATATCTATCAAAAATTCCCCAATGAGAGGCTGAGCGACCCCCCCTCCCCGAGGAACTTTCCCCCCCTGGACAGGCCTATCTTAGTTTACAGAATGTGTTCCAGAGAAGACCTTGGTGTCTGAGGCTTCTGAGATGTTTGGTCTCCTGGCTTAATGGAATATTGGGTCTATGCTAGTTATCAAACCTAAGGACTTAAAATATGTGTGTTGGGTTACACTATGTGGTGACAGAGAGATAGGCCCTGAAGGCCGGAGAGAGAGCCTCTTTCCTGGGCCCGGAGGTGACCCTGGGACTGTATCCAGGTCACTGGGGATGGGCAGAGAGAAGATTGTGGTTTGTGGACAAGGCTGGACCTGTGAGGGGTGATGGTTGTAGTTTGTGACCTTATAGGGGATTGTTTACCTGTTACCATAATAGGCAATGTCTGTGCACTACCCCAGGTGATTGGGGGACACTGTGGTGAACATCTTTCCTGTTTACATGATGGTATATCCTGTTGTGTGTGGGTATTTAGGGAATTCTAGCTGCGCAATAAACGACTTTGCACCCCCACCTTGTGTGCGGAGTTCTTGCCCATGTGCGATTACTGCATATGTGGGCTAAAAAGTGCTTAAGAATACATAAAAGCTATATAAAAGAGTGTATTAAAAGGGGTATATAAAAAGGCAAAAAATCATCATGGCATCATCATATGATTAGCATGCAAAGCCAAACATTTGTCATGATTTATAGCTCCCATCTTATCCAAGGCTGTCTTGAGCAGGTGACAGCCACACCAAGGACCAGAACTAAAGTGCTCGTTCTGTATTCCTGTGTACATACTGGACTACTGTCAGAAAGAAATTAAGCAGAAACAATCCAGGGATTTTGTATCTCTCCCCTCCCAGGCTGGTACCTCAGCAACAAGGCTGACCAAAGCATCTTCTGCCTGCCCTTCTGTCTCACTGGGTTGTGGCTGTGTTCCTGGCTGTGAAATGGCTCAGTGCCAGAAGAAGCTGTGCAGAGCTTTCCTGCCCAGGGTGTGCAATGATTTGGTGGTGGGATTCCTATCCATGGATGCTGCAGAGGGTTGTTTCATAATCCTCAAGTCCTAGAGCACCTCTCCAGCCCAACAATCAGTATCTGTCCTCAGAGGAAGCCTAGGGTCAGAGGGACCTGCTAGTCCTTGGGGGGCAGTTAGGGAACTGGAAATTATTAGCAGTCTGAACACAGATTCTCTGAAAGAAGACATGAACCCTATCATACGTGCAGGTGGCCAAAGGAAGAGTGTGGAAAGTGAAGTGTGAGCATTTTTGTGTGTGGTGGGGGTGCAGTCGTTAGCTACTTCTGGAATTTACTGGATTACCTGGAAAAGAAACAATTTCTGGTACAAGGCAGAAATTGAGCTGAAACTGTTTAGAAAAGGAACAAATCTTGTTTGTTGTTTTCCTTTCTAAGAAAAGTCTGTTGTTTAAGGACAGTGATTCTAAACATATGACAGAGAAAATAGCATTCAGAAAGCAGTTGTGTGCTCAAAATATCCTTGCTTAAAAATGTAGTGATTTCATATGCTGCTTTGTTTTAGATTATTTGACAGAGGCATAAAGTTAGATTTGCTGGGTCCTTAGGTTACTTGTATGAACATTTTATTTGCATGTA
Organism: Aleadryas rufinucha; assembly: GCA_013397815.1. NCBI lineage: Eukaryota > Metazoa > Chordata > Aves > Passeriformes > Aleadryas > Aleadryas rufinucha. The sequence continues at coordinate 239,964 of VZTH01003637.1, forward strand.
CAGTTGAGCCCCAAATATCTTTTAAGAATACACTCTTATGCATATGGGCCAAGTTCTTAAATGCAAGACAGATTTGGAATAGCATGCATGACTTCCTAGGATACCTAGGACACTGGATTAGTCATGACGTAAGATGTGCCCATATTGAGGGACTTGGAGCTTTTTAATCTCATCCATGTTCGTTGTAACATTTTGATGTGCATGAATCCAAGAATGCAAAAGGAAAGTGGGACATTAAATGAACCTCATCCAGCATCTTTATCAATGCAGTACATTTCTCCAAGCAGGCCAGAGTGTGCCTAATCAGACAATGAAAGGCCAAGAGACTCACCAGGAGACTACAAATCCATTAATTTGGTATCACTTGTGGGAAAAAGCTGGAAGCAATTGCAGGATTTGTTAAGCAAAAGGCTTGGCAAAGACAATTGATTAGGGAGGTTTCAGAGAAAGCTGTTCTTGCTGAGCTGCCAAGGTAGAAGGGGTTATTATGTCCAGGAAATTTTAAAATATCTTGCTGGCACCACGTGAAACAGAATGGGTGCTGCCATGTAAGAAAAACTGAAAAACTATATGAAGGTTGTTTTTTTTTTTCAAGAGAGTACAAGTATCTGATATTTCACCAGGAATCCAGTCCATCATCTGATTTTGCTACACTGAATCTCCACAGAGCCCACTGCATACAAGGGACTGACAAATGCAGCTGTTGTAATAAATACTCATTACAAGTGTTAAAGAATCTCTTTCAAGAGCAAAATCTTTCCAAAGATGAAACTGCTTTTAAACAGGGGAGAGCATCAGTCAGCAAGCACATAATTCAGTGTTTGTCCATTTTTTTTTGCTCCTGGTCCCCTGCACCAGCTGAAAACTCAAAACCAGGAGAGAGCCAATGCTTTCTTACAGCACCCCAAATTAAAAGCTATCCTCAAACACTCCAGGATTTCAGAAGGAATGATGATTCATCTCTGAATAATGTGGAGTTGTGTCCAAATCTGCTAAAAATTGAATGGGGAGAAGGTTTTACAGCAAGAATTTCCACACTGTCAGCAATCAGATGTAAGAAAAATCTGTTATAGATGGCCTCTATTTCACAGATAACGAGGTAAAGAGACCCAGGTTAGGTGTCTGGAGAGAAAGGGCTGCTCCACAGCATCTTTCCACAGGCAGTGTGGAGACACAGACTAACTAAAGGCTGACTGCTGTGCTCTGCAAGGCTCTCAGGCAGCCAGGGGAAGAGGGTCTGTGTGACAAGAATGAGACACACAGTAAGGTGCTTTGGAGTGCTTCTGTCCACTGCAAGCTCCAACTGTGCTGAAGCTCACTCAGAGCTGTGCCTTGGTGATCTTTTCCCCATGTGAAGGGAGCAGGGTGAGGTCAGGTAGAGGTTGGCACCTGGCAAAATGGTGCCCAGGGAGAAATGGCCAGGCCCACCACTGACCGGAGCCTGAGCCAGCGGTCAGTGACACCCCACGCGTATCACTACGGATGAGACCTCTGGCCAGGGGAAAGCCTGGCTGGGTTTAGAGGTGAAAGGACACTGTGCAGGGGAGCCACACTGAGCACAGAGCCCCTGCCCTGCCAGCCTGCGGTGTCAGGGCAGGCACATGCACAGGAGAGCAGAGCGTGGCACAGCGCTCTGGCACGACTGCCAGGGCTCTTGCCAGGCTGCCCGGCTGGGCAGGCAGGGCAGGGAGCAGATGAGCAGCTCATGGGGATCAGTGCTCTCCAGTGAAGCGTGGGGCAGCAGCCACAGAACAGCAGGAGCAGCCACTTAGAAAAGCTGTTGCAAGGAATCCAGAGATGTTGGGTTTTTTCTCTACAGTGATCTGGCCAAGACCCAAAGACCTGAAGAGATGGTGTCAGCTCTGAGTTGCCATCCTATTGGTTGTAAAAAATTCACTTAGGAAAATGAACTGCCCTTTTCTGTTTTGTGATTCTCCACCCATTCCAAATGGAAAGGGAAATGAAGTAAGGACTTACTGCTTTTCGTGCTGTTTCAAGAAGTGCCTACATAAAAAGACAGATTCCAAGGGAAAAAACCAAAAGAATTCTGACATGCTTGTTGTTTGTAATAAGAATACAAAAATGGTTTAATGTGGTTGGTTGCTTCTTCAGGATTCTTTGCATTTTGCTTTATACAAACAGAACAAAGTGCCAATGACTGGGCTACTGAAAAAAGCAAGTTTTGTTTCTCCCCATGGAGAAGAAGAAAGAAACTGAGCAAAGTTTGTGCTCCTCTTGATGAAATATGACAGTGTATCTAATATTTTGATCTGTGAGGCTTGTGTTTGACAACAGAGAGGTCAGTTAATACAAAAACTCCTAAAATAAGGAAAATAATTAACATCTTTCCTCAGGGGCACATATGAAACCCTCATGTATTTGTCAGTGGGAATAAAACTTGGACACTTCTGTTCAGGCTAAGGTGGCACAATTACAACTGCTGGTGGTGGACTTCTGGCAAGCTCCACAGACTGGTGATATTGCATGTGGGAGGTGAAAGAGAGGAGAGGAGGTGCCTTCATATTGAATGTGGTCTGTGTAGGGTGTGAGGGGGACGTCAAGTTCCCTGGTAGCTTCTAGCTGCCAGCTTGGATGCAGGTAGGGGAACAGGGCATGTAATCTCAAGGAAAGTTAGCCTGTGCAAGAATTGTGGTTGCTTGTCCCTCCTTGGCCTGCCTGAAAGGGAGAATTGGTCAAGACTATTCACTCACAGGCTGGAGAAATATCTCTGGGGCCTCCTCTCCCTGTCCCTGAGGAGTGTGTCGTGCCCTTTTTCTCTCACAGGCATGGTTAATTATCTTTCAGCTGATTTAATGAGCTGAATCAGTTCACCAAGGGCAGACTGAGACCAAGAGCTAGTTTGAGAGAAGCAGCCAGAAAGACATCCATCCCAATGCATGCAGGGGAGAGAGGAGAGGAGTAGGGAGAGGGACTGCCCTTTAGCCATGCCAGTGAGCAGGTAGTCATCCCACCTTGGTAAACCTCACCCAGAGCAGTGGGTAGCCAGTGCTTCAGCCCAGCTGGCTGCTGGGGCTGCCCTAGACTGGGCTGGGGACTACCACCTTCTCACACTTCTCTTGTTGAAAATAGCTGCCTTCCGTGGAGCATATTCTGCTGCCTGTGTGCCAGGCCAGGTTATCAGAGAAACAAACCCTGAAATCCCTTGTCCCAGGAAACTAGACCGGTTTAGTCCCTGTATCTACAGGCATGGGCTGACCCATGCCCACCTTGACCAAAAACACCTAAAATGTTTTCTGTGCTTTGGCATCTGTCCTTGGGTGCTGCTTATTTCTCTGAGGAAACTTCTTACGTTTCCTCAAGAAACAGAAGCATCACAATGACATTCTAATTTCTGGTAACAGAGGTTTTGCATGTACTAAAAAAAGGCATAGCCATCATGGCTTACTTACAGGCTTGGGAGGAGGGTTTGGCAGGGATAAAATCTCTGCAAAAAGTCTTTTGGAAGCGACCCCTCCTATCTGTGCTGCTGACAGTCTTGGCACTGTCCAGATCACGACTCTTGGCTGTATCCCAAGTTTCTCCTGGATGCACTTATTGAATCTCCTCCCCTTATTTTCCCCAGTGTGTTTGGAAGACAAAGCCACACAATGGGGCTTAGTGAAAGAGTTTCATTTTCTACCCAGAGTGCAAGTTCCCAGGGGAGGAAAAAAACCAACTCCACCCTTTAATTATGAGTAGTTGCTGCCTTTCAGTTGTGATGACCTGCCCTTGATGCCACACTTTCTAGAGCTCAGTGGTGGGCTGTAATCAGTTCTGGCCAGGCCTCTTGGCAAATGCATCAGTGCAGTGTCTCCTTGGAAGATTTTTTCCTCTTTGCAATTTGTCAGGAGCTGTGGACATACTTCCAAGCCTTCTGTTGGCCAAGTGGTGCATATGTTTAGTATGAAGTATGGTTGTGTGATTATAGTAAGTTAATATATACCTAAAAACCAAAGGTGTAATGAGATTAGCAAATTTTAAGGTGAAGTAACCAGTCTCAGTTTTGAGGAGAGCATATTCCCTGGGAATCTGTAAGGATCTGGCATGCTCAATAAAGTGCCTTCAAAGTACGTAAATGAAATGGTATCTATATCTTGGACAAGAGAATCTATTTTTAGACGTGATGTTTTGACATTCTCTCTGCTCATCAATGCTTTGTGGTTCCTGAAGAGAAACTCGTCAATCTGTGGTGACAATTATATGGGAAACCTCACAGGAAGCAGATTTTAAGAAAAGGGTATATGGATTAGTGATTTGAGATGCAGCAAAGCATAGGGGAAGCAGCTAAGCTGGATCCTTGAAAAGTGTGAATTATTTAAATATCAGTTGACAGGATCACAGAGGACAAATCCAGGATGATATTGCTCTTAATGAAAGTTGCCTGAATATCCCATCAGCATGTTTGACACTGGGTAAGGGAAAGCTGTGAATGGAAAACTTGCCATGCAGCTGCTTCAGTGCAAATCCTTTGTGGAGAAGAAAACAGCTGCTCAGCTGGATGGATAGGTAGATGGAAGGAGGGATTCAACCAGTTCCCATAGCTCCAGGTGTGCCTGCTGAAACTCTCTCTAGAGGGAGAATATTTCTGTGTTGTGGCAACCTTGAAAATGGTTTTAGAGTCCTACATCCACATATAGCCAAACAATACTGCTAGATAAAGGTGACTTGTCAAAGCACGTTGCATTTTCACCTTTGTAAGACCATTATTTCCAGCTGAAACTGTCTAAAATAAGAAATAAAAATCAATAAATCCCAGATCCATGTAATCTATTCTTAAAATGTAATGGAACCTCATCAGTAATGTCTGGTAATTTGCTATCAGCTTGGTCAAGGACAGACAAATTACTTAATTACACGTAACAGTTATTCTGTAAAGACTTAGGAAAACACAGATAAACGTAACTAATCCCTCTTTATTTATTCCCTGCAAACAAAAGCCTGAGGGTTTCTGGAGAGGAAAAAAAAAATTAAAAAAAAAAAAAGCAGTGCAATTAACATAATTAGGGACGGCTGTCACTCAAACCTGCGCTGCAGCGGGTGCCGCGCGCTGCCCGTGCAATGCGGCGCTGCTGCCGCGGGGCGGCGCCGTGCGCAGGCGGCGGCGGCTCCGGGCGGGGCCGCTCCCAGTCCCGCTCCCGATCCCA
>VZTH01003638.1:0-15173 GCA_013397815.1 Aleadryas rufinucha
TGCTACAGAGATCTCCTTCCTTGTCCACTCTATGGCAGTTTGAAGCAGCTGCACTTTGATGGTCCCAGTGGGTCCCTTCCAACTCAGGAAGTCCATGATTTTATGATTTTACTGTTACTCCACAGGTCCAAGCCCAATCCCAGAGCTTTTACCAAAAATACCAGAGGCCTTTCATGTTCATTAGGCCTGGCTGTTTAATTCAGCACCAATTTGACTGATTTCAGGGCAAGGTTTAATCTCAGGTTTGCTTTCTTTTCTTGTTCAGACGTGGGCAGTGACAAAGAATAAATCTGCCACCGAGGTTGTTGTTTCTGTGCAGGACAATGTCAGATGGCTTTGCTTGCCCTTTAACATTAAGGACTTGGGTGCTTTAGACAAAAATAACTTCTATAGAAACAAAGAGCACTTCCTGCTTTACATCTAATTTGTACAAGTGTCAGAGGCAGGAGATATGACAGATACCCATCTTGGGGACTAAGGCCTCTGCTGTGGCTTTATGGAGCTTTTCTGTTGTATTTACACTTTCCTGCAGTGGAGCAAAACCTCCTGCAAGCACCAAAGCCATTTGTTCCTATAAATCCACCATGGTGACCTACAGACCTCTCCAAAAAGTGGTTCAGCATTATCCTGGAATGGTGAGACTCTGATTCCCACAGCCAGGAAGAAAACACTCTTACAAATAACGCTGTTAAAACAGAAAAAACAAAATTAAATCAACATTTCTCAGGGGAAAATGCCCTGAAGGGGTAGGTGCTCATAGAGATGTGTGGGTATAAAAATTAAAAGTGCTTATAGCAATCCACAGGGACACACTTGGCTCTTCTTCACTGATCAAGAAAACCCTGTGACTCAGGAGCTCCCTTCCCACCTGCCCTGAGGACTTTCGATCTGAGCTGATCCCCCACTGACACAGGAATCCTGTCAATTATTATCCTGTGTGGGAGAACCAGCAGAAATGCCCACAGCTGAGGAGGGAAACACACACAGAACTTCTTGAAGAATGTGACTCTTCAGGCATTAAACCTCCTCATAACACATCCAGTGCTTCTACTTCAAAGTCAAGAGCTCAAACCGCTCCCCGTGAGCCCGTCAGGGAAAGGAATTCCAACAGAAATGTCCAAAAATGCCTTGAAGGTTTCCAGATCAGCCCTGAGACAAAGTGAAACCACCAAATTACTCCTTGTGTGTGAATGTGAGAGCAAACAGGAATCCCAAATCCAAACTGCAGATTAGAGCATCCAACACCATTTGGTTTGGGGGTTTTTATTTGCCTGGAGAGGTGCAGGGCATTTAACATCCACTGACTGAATTTTGGCTTGTGGTGAGGAGAGCCTTTTGAGACTTTCCATACAATAAAGTACTCTGGCTAAAATCTCTGCAAAATTACCTCTCAGGGCTCTGCTGAACAGCATCAATAGAAATGTGGTGCCAGCTAATGGCTGCAATAACTGTCTCCATCCCTGGGGAATAATGGATGGAGAATATATCAATATGAGCAGTGGAAGGGGCAGGGAAGCTGAGCAGGGCCCCGTTATCAGACACAGGGATGATGCCACACACATGATGTTATCAGTGAGAATCTTTACTCAGGGCCCAGGGGGTGGGGAGGATGTTCTTTATGGAGAAGGAGAGTATCCATCAGGCCATATTCATAATCATCAGCGTTCCACTAAGTAAGCAGTTTTGGGGTGAGGGGCACTGATGTAATAGAAATCAATGGAATTCAGCTTTTCTGCAGCTTTTGTTTAGAGCAAAGGAGGGGCAAAAAAAAGCCTGAGCATCACTGTGGTTTCCGTGCATCTGTTTGGTGTCTGAGCCTTCAGTCACGTGCAGAAAAGGCTCTGAAGGAAATCTGAAGTGAACCACAATAAAACTCTGAGCTATTTAAGAATCTATTTAAAATCCACACCTTGACACTCACAACTAGTAAAGGAAACACATTCTTAACAGAAGCATCAGATGGATTTCTTTCTTTTAGTTTGGCCCCATGAGCACTTAAAGCAGTGCAGGATGTGAAATCCCTGCTGGGCTTTCCCCTCCCCTTGGTGTGAGCTCTCTCTTAGGGAAAAGGAGCTGGCTCCAAGCACAGGGAGAGCAGTGATGGATGGAAGTGACTGCCACGAGACTGATGCTCTGCCTTCTCCCAGCAGACATTTAAAAATCAGAACACCCCACAGGGTAGATTAGAGGATATCCTGGTAATTTTTCTACAATAGTTCCAGCATGTTTGCCCTCCACGTTTCAGCACCTGTCTTAAATTCCCTCTCCCAGTCTGGAGCACCTGTACACCGAGGTTTTGTTACAAAAGGCACAACTGAAACGTGCTGGCTCCCTGCCATCCAAGTCAAATCAGCACATTTCCATGGAATCCCAGGCAGGGGAAAACAAAGGTTGGTTCTATGTCAAACTTGCTCAGGAAAAACCAGGAAATGCAGGAGTTAAAACATTCCAGCGGCAGCACGAACTTGACCGTGTTCTACATCCTGAATATTTTATGGTATATTTATTGTAACAATATATTAAGCTACACATCCAACCACAAAAACAAAAACAGAAAGACAAATACTCCTCATGTGCACGGCAGCTGCATTAGCATTTCTGAGGAGCTTCAGGATTCCTGACACTGCTTTTAATTGGACATTCTGCATTTCATTTCTGTGTATAAACAACCAACAAAACAGACCAGAGCTGCTGCTCCATGTTTGTGCTGTCTCAGTGAGGCTCTAAGGCTCCCACACCACTCAGCTGACAGAGATGGAAGAGGGATTTCCACACCATCACCAAATCTTCTTGAAATAAAATATTTTCTTTTCCTTTAACATAACAGAAAACCCTTCAAAGAGTCAGTGGTCCTCAGTAATATTTCTGACCTTTATGCCCTCACTTCTGACCAAAGCAGTCAGAGAATCTTTTCCATGCTGACAAATTCTCTGGGCAGGCAGCGACATCCTCACAGCTGAGGTGCACCAGGATGAGCCTGGACAGGACACAGGCTGCCCTGCAAGCAGAGATGCTCCAAGAATGCAAACAAAAAGGCCTCTAAGACCTTCTTCTGAACTTCCTTTTCAAGGATTTCTACTTTTCCAATTGAAATTGGCACTGTCCTTTAACAAATTTTTTTTTTAAAGGCACAGCCAAAGAAGCCAGTGGTGGCCAGTTGGCTGCCTCCCAGAAATCCCTGCAGCTAACGAGGCAGTTCATTTACATCCCATTTCAAACACATCAGAGGAACTTAAGCCTTTAAAGATACACTCTCAGGTCGAGGAGATTTCAGCACATGAAATGGCAAAGCTCAGACGAAAGCTCTGCTGCAGCCCCGACGTGCCAGGGCACAGCACCCGCCTGGGAGCGGGATCCAGGGGATGGCTGAGCTTGGAATCCTCAGGACAGGTCCAAAAACCCCATAAATTCATGGAAAAAACACAGGGCTCTGCCCACCAAGCTGGGAGGGGACAGGGAAGGGCTGTGGTGGCTCCAGTTCTGGCTGTTGGGGTGTCCGAAATGCCCCAAAAATGAGGCTGTCCTTAATTAAACCAGAACAAAGTTCAAGAAAATCTTGAGTTTCTCACATTAAAAAGCAGCACAGCTGGAGAAATACACTGGGATTAGTGACACTTCAGGAGTTTGGGGGTTTTTTAAAAATAATTTGGTCATTACCTCCAAAAGTTTTAATAGATCCTCTTTAAATTTCACTGTTGTTCCACAAAACAAACTGCAGAGTTGTTTAACTTACAACAAAAGTTATGGTTAAGAACTGGGTATCTCTGTTCTTCAAAATTAACTTCAGTGGACTCATTTTCAAAAATAAATTGCAGTATTTAAAAAAAAAACAAAACAAAACAACAAAACAAGCCCAAAAAGTCTCAAAATATACATTTAACTGAGGGGTTTTCTTTATTTTTGGTCTAAAATAAAGCAAGGCTTGTACCCTAATTCTTTCTGCTGGAATAAAAAGGAGGGATGAACAGGACACAAATAAGTCCTTTCCCATTTGGATCTCATCACTGAATCCCAGCAGATTCCCAGTATCTTGTATCCATGGATAGGAAGAAACTGACACCTATTGGCAACTTTAATATTACTGCATAAAGCTGCTTTCCCTCAGAATGTGACAAGAAACAGCTTCTCCTAAGGAGATTTTCCTATAAATACACAGATAATATAAAAAATAATATAAACTTTTCTAATTGTGACTGAAAATACATCCAGAAAAATTCAGACTCTTTTTAATAATAAAACTCTGACCTCTCCAAAGTGAATTATGAACTGTAAAGATACATGAAAAAACCCCAATGTGCCTAAGGAACAACCAAAAATGAACAGGGGGCAGATCACTGCTGATGTGGGTTTAATTGCTGCTGATGTGATAACCTGGCACTCACACCTGAGGCTTTTACACACATTTGTGCAAAAGGAACAAAAGAATTGTTCAGCTACTGATGGATGGCAGCGTGGGTGCCCTTTACATTTATAGTTACAGCAATATTTAACATAGAAAAGAGCTAAATATTCACAGAGCAGCATTTGGGGTTTGGGGTTTTTTTGAAGCAAGTTTTCCTGAAGCTCCAAATGAAGTCATGAAGCTTTGAGGATTTAGAAATAAAAGAAACAAGCAAAAAAATCTGGTTTATCCCAGTCCACCCCAAGAGCACAAGGACTCGGCCCAAAATTGCACGTACTGGTGACGAAGAACTTCTTGGTGAAAGTGCAGCTGTCAAAGGCGGCGATTTTCTCCTGCAGGACCACAACAAGGATCCTGAAAACACAGAAATGGAACGGCCACTTCAGACATTAAATGCATTGGTTTGAAGATTCAATATCGAAATGTAATTATTACAAAAGCATCAATACAAATCCTACAGTGATGAAGTGCCAGGTTACCAATCCCTGGCAGTTATCGAGGGTTCTCTCTCCTCCCAACCACATGAACTCCGCTTCAGGAAGTGCAGGGGTCTGACCCACAGCAACACAGCACATTTGTGATATACCTCCTGCAGTAAAAGCTCCATTAAAAAGCAAGCATGGAGCTGCAAAGATCCTGAATTGCTCTCAGTGAGTCAAACAACAACCAAATCAACAATCAGCAGAACAAAAGATAAATGTGAAACAATCCCATTGCCCACCCCAGCGCAAATTCATTAATTAAATTTTATTTACTAAAAGCAGAGGGGTGTAATACCAACAACATCAGTACACAAAAAGAGCTGAGAGAAGCAGAATTTGGGTCAATTAGCAAATTAAAGATGTATGGTTATGTGTTTGCTTGTACATTACACACTTTTATTGTAAAGACCAAAAACCACGGGATAACTCTGCAGGAAACTCGGTGCTGCCTCAAAAATAGAGCCCAGAGATGCAAATGTGGAAGCAGAGCAGCATCTTGGAAGTTTTAGAACCAGGGTACACCTTCTCCCACACTGATGGCTTCCCAAAATCAAGCTTTTAAAAGCCTGACATGAAAGAAGCACCTGGGAAGCCAACACATAAAACCTACGTTTAGCAATATGACATAATTAATAATCTCTTATTGTCTCATTAGGCAGACTGTGAGAAAGTATTTTTTTAATTAGCTGTCAATACAGATCATTATTAAATATTGTTTTAATAGTTTTAATTGTAAAGATACAACGTGGAAAAAAATTAATCACATCTCTCAGTGAGTAAAACACACCTAATGCTTCATGTGAACATTATGGTTGTGCATTACAGCCTGCAACAGTCACCTTTGAAAAGGTGAATCATCTTTTTATGAATCACCTCAGTCTCAACTCCTGTCCTTGGGGAGAGGGTGATGATTATCTCCCAGCAGTGTGAAATCAGCCTTTAACCCCTTTTTCTCCATCTTTATCTGTTTTGCCACAAGAACATTTCCTCTCATCCCACGAGAGGTCAATACCTGTGAAGGACTACACTAAAATCAAAATATACACCATGCCCTCATGCTTGCTGATGTTTAAAGATATATAAATAATATAAATTCGTTTTGGACAAATTAGTAGTTTTAGTTAAATGACATCTTCCAATTGCTGAAACTGCAGGAGAGAAAAACAGAAGAAAATATATCAATTTAACTTTTCCTACATTGCCTAAAATAAAGGAAACCAATGAAAAATGGGGAGGCTTTGGCTGCAGGTGAAAGTGAAAACCTGTGGATATTTGATGGGAGTATTTCCCAGTCCTGGAAATTTTTGTTTTCTCCTCTTTGAAGACATTCTGTCTTTCTGCAGAAATGAACCCCTCACATGGATGATTCCAGAGGATTTATTGATCTATTTATTTTTAGTAGCAGTTTACACTTAGTTGCACAAGTTTGATGCACGCTCATCTACTTCCCATCTGCAACAAAACCAGGCACAAAAACCTTGTCATTCTGATGTTTTGGATTACTTGTGTTATTATTTACTGCAGGACCATCCATTCTGGCATGGCAATATGTATTTCCACAGAAATGCAGTGATTTCTCCATCCAGGGCTCTACCTTTACCCCAGGAATTCGATTGCACCACTCCCCCAGGGCACCTGAGGCCACAGTGACTCAGGCAGCAACGGGAGGGTGAAGGGAGCAGGGCTGGCACCGAAGTCACCACTCCAAACTCTCCCACCAGGAGTGCCAAGGGATCAGCAGGATCCTCACACAGGGATCCTGGGATTCCTCCTCTGCCTTAAAAAGATGCAGCAAACTACAAAGCAAACCACAAAACTTCGGGTTTGCGTGTCTGGGAGAGACGGGGATTTCAAGTTAACTCAGCAAAATTTGATTCCATGGACACGAGAGCTCCTGTTCTGTTGGAGCTCTGTGATCCTCAGCCTCCAGAGCCGTTTTCTCTCCATCCCAAGCCAGAGATGCTGCTTTGTTACTTGACTCACTGGAACACTATTCCCTGCAAACCACAGACTGCACACCAGGAATGTTCTGGATGTGCAGGAAGGCAAAATCTGACAGAGCAACACAAAGAAGAGAGACATAAACTCCTTAGTGCTCTGTGCTGTTTAAACTCCCTGTGATCCCATTTCTCCAGCTGTAGGTGGATCATCGAGGATTTCAGCGATTCCTGCTCAGTCTTTATCACAACTGAAAGAAGCTTAAATGATTTTTTGGTTTGAGCTTCTTAAACCAAAGCCATGGGGGAAGCACATTGATCCAGAATATACTGAAATACTCCCTGAGAAATGGAGAAACAGAGCTGTGCTTACAGGAAAGACAAAATAAGAAAATCAGGGAGGTCATGCACCAGAAATTGCATTTATTACCAAAATCTGGCATGCCCTAACACACAAGGAATGCACAGTGAGCATCTTTACCTTTTATTGCAATGCAGGTCATAAATAGGAGTTTTGAACTGGATGGACTTGACCATCTCTCCTGTTCTCAGGGAATACAGATCCACACAGCAGTAGGGTGGGCTGGTGCTGAAAGGAATAATAATAACAAAAAAATTAATGGAAATCAGGATATTTTAAAAATTGGGGTTTAATTATTTCAGCCTCCTTACGTTGCTTTGCACATTGAAGGAAAAGTCACAGAATTATTAAGGTTGGAAAAGACCTCCAAGAACATCAAGTCTTGGACCCAGAATTCCAGCAATCCCAGCAGAATCCTGGAGAACAAAGGGTCAATATGAGCCTTCTACATTAAGAAGGAACACTGAATTATGATCTCCATGATGGTCCTGAACCTGTATCGTGCAATGATTATCGAACACTTGGTTGCTTTTACCACCAGTCAGACTTTGGAATAGCAGCAAAACACAAGCCATGGAGTTTTAGACCCCATCCTAGTAAAAAACTACTCCTCAGAGTAAGTTTCTCCTACAGGGAGGACTTCCCCCAGAGCAGCAGCTGAGCTGCATGACTTGGGGAGACGGAGACACCTCACCCACAATTTACATTACGTCCCCGATGGACTTTTGTTTGAACCCTGCAGATCTTTTCAACTGCTTCGTGTCACTTTTATCATTTGAATATAAATAAAAGCCTCGAGGCCATTTCTTAATAAAAAGGGCTGAGTGGGAAAAGTGCTGAGTGCTCGATAGGGCCGAGGAAGGCAGTGGTGGAAACCCTTTTAGAGGCTGAGGAGAGGCTTTGATGTGGCAGCTCCGTTCCACAACACCTTTCTCCCCCTCCAAGAACGCATTAAAAACCTTGGCTATTTCTAGGTCAAGGAATATGAAGGAGCACAAATTGCCAGCTGTACAAACATCTCCTGAGCATTGGTAAAAGAGGGTGTTCCCCCCCCCTGCCCATATCTGTTTTATTTTACAGAGTTTCACACAATTCCTGCCCCAGCGCTCGCTTGTCTCTTGGATCTGCTCAAGCTGCTCGAGAATTTTCTGGAAAGCTGGAGGACAAATGCCAACTGTTTACCCCAAATGCCTCAAGATAATAAAATGGTTTATACAGTAATGTAGAATATACAGTAATGTGTAACATACAGTAATGTAGAATATACAGTAAATGCACAGCGAGACAACTGTCAGAAAAATAACAGAAAAAATAAGTTTTGACATTTTGCCCGCTGCAATTTTTCCCAAAATATACATTTTTCTAGGCTAGTAACTAGAGGGTGCAATTTATTACTTCAAGCACTTCAAAGGCCCTTCACAAACACCTTTAAACCAGTGAGACTCAAGTCAGCTCCTTCACATTAAAGTTCACTGCTGCTCAAAAACACAAAAAAACCACTGCAAGGTCTACGTACAAACTTTTTTAAATTAAGTGATTTATTCCCTCCAGCAAATTATGATGTTGATAGAAGGGGAATTTCAGAACAGAAATCACCAGAGTAGATACAGCTAAAATTATATCAACACACTTAACAGTGATTACTATTTCCACATCAGCCTGTGCTGAACAATTTTTCCAATTTATGGGTAATAATTCTGTCACTCAAATGCATAATTATTATTATTATGGATTAATTATTATGATCTCTTGGCCGATCATGCTAAGACCATTCTACCAATGCTTTTTTTCAACCACACTGGGTAAAAACCTTGAGTTCAAGTGCCAGTAACCAATTAATATCATGGAATCACAGAATTCCAGACTGGGCTGGGTGGGAAGGGACCTTAAAGCTCATCCACTTCCTCCCCCTGCCATGGGCTTTCCCTTTTCCACTATCCCAGGTTGCTCCAAGCCCTGTCCAAGCTGGCCTGGGACATGTCACATGGATAGGTCAGAAATACTCTGAAATTCTGCCACAAATCAAACTCTTGTGAATTAGTCACATAGATTATTAACAAACATTAATTACACATCCTGATTGTTCAAACAGCTGCAGAGAGATCAACAACTTCTTTAAAGGTAACGGCCACAAACCCACCACCAACTTCAAAATGTGGCATTAATGGATGTACAAATGCACTCAGGCTTTTGGCTCCTCCTCTGCCTGAGTGCTGCAGTGCAGGGATGGAGGGCACAGAGCAGATGCCTCGTCCAGCTGGCACTTGGTGACATCTGTGCCCGTGCCCCACGACAGCGTCACCTCCTCCCAGACCTGCTGGGTCCCACCACGGCAAAAAGCACAGAGACAAACACACCACACAAAACCCTCGTGCCTTTTATATGGGAAAACACAACAAAAAAAAGGAGAAGAGTGATGGAATCAACATGAGGCCGAATTTTCTGTGCCTTGAAGGCTTTGTTTGCTGTCAAAGGTTGGTTTTCCTCCACTCTGCCACACGATGAACATCCCACTCAGAGATGGACATCAGTGACAGGTTGGTCTCATGGGTCTGGAAAGGAAAAAAAAGAGGTTGGAGGTGTAAAAGTGAAATAAAACTTCTGCTGGGAAGGCTGCCCTGCGTGAAATGTTCTTCACATGAGGATTTTCCAGTCAGTTGTGGCCCTTAATAAAATCATCTCTTTGGCCAACATCACTGCATTTTATACCATCTTCACAAAGGTTTTTTAAAGCCCTACCTAAAGCACAGTTATTTTTATATTTATTTTAGACTTTTGGTGCCTTTAAGAGGGGACAAAAATATTAAAACTTACACTGAAATCCTATTCAAAAAAATTAATAGTTCAACACAATCTCCTACTAGGCCCAGCTTTAACAACTTGTAGAATTTAAAAAATATAGATTTTGCTGTAAATATCAAGTTGCTAAGAGCCTGAAATTGAATATAATTTCCAAACTTGTAGAGACAACGGGTGAGAGAAAAGTGACAGCAACTCCAAGGAACTGGCTGTTCAAGATATACCCAAAAGATTTGCACAGGAAACTACTCCACAAAGTTGGTTTTTTAAATTACTACTCTATAAAGCATCAAATCTCCCAGTAAGTGGCTGGTAAAAAAAGGCTGTTTCTATATAGGAATGAAGAGGATGCTGACAGTGACCCAAGTTTTTAATCAGCAGGGGTGGTTACAATTCTCAGTGACCTGTTCTACCTCTCAGGTGCTTCAGAGAAGGGGAAGAGAAGCAAAACAAAACCAGAGCACAGAGTTAATTAATTGAATATTGGAAAAATTCCTGCCTGAACCTTCACACTGCAAAGTTGAAGCATGAGATTTGATTATGATCTTTGCAGCAATATTATGAACATGGTGAGACCACAAAGGCAATTCTGTTCTCCTCAAGGGCCCTGAAGAAGGTTTGCTCAGATTAACAGATTTCAGTTCTGGAAGGATCATCTTCTCTTTCCAGGCCATGCACAAAATGTCCCAGAAGCTCAAAGAAATGATTTTTTACCAAGCAACCTAATCTTGTCTTAAAAGACTTGGACCAACAATGAGTCCTCTATTTTTATGGTGAGTGCTTCCAACATTTTGATCTTTTTATTTTTATGAAATGACTTCTTAGTGCCTGATAGAATTTGTACATATTCTGCTTTTGGCTTCTGTGTCTCTGTCAAGAGCACAAAAAGGCTCCTTGCCTTCAGTTATCTTTTGTCAGTGATCACCCAGAGCAATCCAGGCACCAATGAAGTGAAAAAAACTTTTAAGCCTTAAGTTGTGAGGTTTTTTTTTCCAGCCCCAGCATGAAACTCCTCTAAGCCTTCTTCAGCACTGCAATTCTCCCCTTCTGAGGGATGCACACCAGAATGAAAACTTTAATAAAATAATAAACTCAATTTTTCATTCCTTAAACACCACGGCAGAAAGAGATTCCACCAGGACTTTCATCAGCTAAAGGCTCCCTGCATCCCATCTTATCACAATAAAAGCTTGAAAACTCCACTCTGTAAGTCATTTTCTAATTCATGGTACTTAACAGATTCATTCAAAATCAGGAAAAGCAGCACAAAATTTCTCAGAAAGCGACACTTCCCCCAAAATGTGTGTGCAGCACTGAATTACAAAGCAGCAGAGACATTTCAAGTGCACCACAAATTGCAAAAAGCATGGAAACACTTATTTCTAAATAAGAAAAACCTGCACCAAGCTTAGACACAGGTTACTCAATCTAAACCTTTACATTCAAGGGAGGGAATTATTTGATACAGCACTAAAACAGTTGTGTTAAACACCAAATACAAACTTCACCATTGCATCTTCCTCCAATGTTTTGATCAAGTCTATCAGCCCAGGGAAAAGCTTCACCTTATCCTTGTACTGCACCATCTTCACTGGAAATATTTTCAGTACTTGCCTGTGACACAAAAAGCCACCAACTCTGCAGAAATCATTTTGTAACAGGTAAAATGAGTCAGGTTCTAGACTCAGGAATCTACTTTTTTTTTTTTATTTTAAGGAGTAATTTTATTTCTGGGTATTTCTGTTAAGTATATCTTATATACTAAGGTATTTCTTCTCAGGGCAGGGTCTAACTGCACCTGGAATGACCCAGGAAGGACTGGCTGAAGGATTGAGTGAGGGATTGGTTGAAGGACTGGTTTCTGTCTCCTGCATAACTCTGGCCATGGTCTGTGAGAGAACCTGAGGCTCCACAGGGCTCTTCAGAGTGACTTTTCCAGTTCTGAGTACTTTCAACAACCACTAATCCACTTCTGCTCCACGAAACCAACAACTCCTTCGCTTCCCATCTGCAGTCGAGGTGGCAGACACCAACGAGAGGGGGAAAATTTGAGACAGGGTTTGTGCAAATATTGATTATTGCAACAGAAACTGCAAGAGAAAAGTAAAAGGGGAACCCTTACAAATATCAGAACACTCAGCAACCTCCAAACCCCTTGTTTGGGCAGCTCTTCCCACACCCAGCAGCACGTAACACGATTTGACTGTTGTGCTCTCTCTTACCCTCACTCTCATCAGCAGAAGAGGCTTTCTAGGTCTGAGGGGGTTTTGTTGGGTTTGGTTTTCCATTTGAGGATGGTGAGAGACTGGTTTTCCATTTCAGGCTGCTGAGAGCCACCCAAGAGCCCGGAGCCACCTCGGTGTCCCCGGCACGTGGCACTGCTGTGGCTGGAGTGTAAAACCCAGCACAAGCTGCCTCCTCAGCTGTGGTCTTTGCAGGGAGACCCGAGTGTGACACACTTTCCACTCCACTGAGACGTGCCACATGTTACAAAGCAGAGCTGTCCCATCACATTTCCAGTTAGTTAATACAGGAAGATTAGCGGCATCTCCAGAGATTTGTTTATCTGCTTGACCGTGGCTATCACCGAGGGGAAAGTACAGCTGGAGCTCCACTTGCAGAGCAGGATCGGTTTTTTCTGGTATATTCTGGATTAGGTTTTGCTTGTGTGTAGCTAAACAGTCCTTTTACACACAATTTATGAACCTGCACTGGCTTTGATCGTTCTATGAACACGCATGAAACTGGAGACATTTCTGTAAATCTTCATGAACACGAGCAAAGATTAAGTTCTGACAGAATACAACTGCATTTATCATACCTCTACCAACAACCAGTACTTCTGGGATCAGCTGATTAAGCCACAATCTGATGTGTTTCTCCAAAAAATACAAAATTAAAGAGCTGCCTTGCCTTTCCTACCATCAAATGAAGCAGAACTCACCACTGAAATAAATGCACATCATTTGTATGGCAGTAAGAGCCACACAGATCTCCAGGATCATCCAGGATGGATCAAAATCAAAAATGCAGCGATTTTTGCATGTCAAGACACAGCCACATGTCACAGCTTAAGAGGAAAAGTTCACATTTCTGGGAGCACAACTCTGAGGGCAAACTGATGGTGAAATACCTCAGCTCCAGCCAAATTTCACTGAGCACACGTAGAACCCAAACTGAGCATTTTGTGGAGCCACTTACAGCCTCAGCTAGCCCCAGATTTATAAAATCAGCTAGATTTTATAAAGTGCCAATATTTCTAACACTCCAAAGCAATACCAGAGCTTTCTTCTTTATTCTGAGGCATTTCTACTGAGAGTGTTCTATGATTAATGGCATATCAGAAAACAGCCCAGTTAACACAGATGGCAGCTGATTATTTCAGCATATTTACAATTAATTGTACATATTTGAGGCATGTTCCTCATGCTTTAAAAGCCCCACTTTGTTTGTGACTGCACACTCAATAACCAGCACCGCAAAGGCTTTACCTGCTGCTCTCAAAACCATTGTGAAGGACCAAATATTTCATCCTGTTGGTTCTTGTCACTGATTTCTTTACATTTCAGGTTGGGGTTTTTTCCCCCCTTTCTGTGCTTTCCCTCGTGATTCACGAGCCTCACAGGCCCCTTGGCACCCTCACATGCCATCAGCACCAACAAAGGCCACGTTAAGCCAGCGGCTCCGGGCTCGCCCGCGCCGCCGTCCCAGAGCCCACAGAACCACTCTGGGGCTCCAGCACTAAGCACAAAAACCTTGCACCGACCTGCCCGAGCTAAAATTCTTTTGCCCTCGGTGTCATTAACGGCGTAAGAAACCAGGGGGATTGGGCAACACTTCATCACCTCTGCATTAAGCAGCCTCTGCCTCCAGTTGCGTGACGGGGATCATTAGAAGATGTCTGTCAGCTGCTTAGGACTCTGCTAAACCTTAATTGTTTATATGCCAGTTTATGGCTCAAATTACAATTTTTGAGGAGCTTGAAAACCAATCCCGTTTCCAAGAAATAATTAGGGGGTTTTAGAGTGAGTATGACTGGAGCTGAGCAGAAATGAGCTTAGATCTTATGGTTAAAGCGCTTGAAAAGTGCTCTGAGCAGCAAAGCTGCTCTGAGGTTCTGGTCACATCAGGAAGGCCAGAATCTTCCCAGGTGCCCATTAATTATATGTTCTCAGGTATTTCTTGCTCTGTTTTATGACTTGAATCACAGACCACGTTCTACAGATGTGCAGAGTTCTCACCGTAGCTGAACTCACCAAAAGCTGGGTTGAAATGATGAAATAATACCTGGAAATAATTACTGGTGGAGCCCCAGGAGGAGCAAAAGGAATATTCTGCTTTTCCTTAAATTGGTCTTAAGGTTGGAACCCTCCATGAATTGCTTAACATCAAAAATAACCAGCAGTTTATTTTATATCCTTTCCCTCAGTGAAGACAACGATGCAGCCACATCCTCTACTGGAGCACTTTCCATGAAATTTGGAGGAATTTCCTAGTTAAAGGTGGCTGATATTCCCAGGAGGAATTACAGTTGCTAAGGAAAGGCACACAGGAACACAGCATTCTCCTCAGAGAGTCACCTGACACAGCTGATGCTGAAATGGGAAATACACTGGCTCAAACTGTGCAGGCAAAATTGATTAAGACATTGTTTTATTTTATTATTGCCTCACTGTAAAATATGATCATTATACAGCACAAATGTTCTATTAATAATTTGAATCACCATTAGTTTTAAAAACAAGTTTGTGAGCAACCATCCAAAAATGCATGAGGAGTCTCCTCAGGTGATATTTTAATATATTACCTAGTCAGAATTCAAAGAAAGAAGGCATTAAGCAATTTTTAAGCACGTGTCTTACAGCTTTTTCACAAAGCAGGAGCCTTCTAAATCTCTATTTTGAATTACTGAAGAAATATTTACTGAGTTATGCATTGAAATTTGCACATTTAAAGCTACTAAACTGTATCCACTCTGTTAAAAAAAAAAACAGAACTAAAGAAAAAGAATAATGATGTCGGATATTTTCAATTGTGTTTTGTCTTTTTCTGTACTTTGGAGATTTAAAAGGAGCTTATCCATGTATGAATGGCTGAGGAAAGGAAAGGAAAGGAAAGGAAAGGAAAGGAAAAGAAAGGAAAGGAAAGGAAAGGAAAGGAAAGGAAAGGAAAGGAAAGGAAAGGAAAGGAAA